>RPOG01006260.1:0-25280 GCA_008086565.1 Thalassoma bifasciatum | reverse complement strand
TTTTGGAAATCATGGATGTGATGTCCCCCAGGCCAATGAGGAAAATGAGCAATGAGGAATCTGATTTGTTATCTCTGCAAAATTCAAAAGCCAGCATCTGTGAGAGTATGGGGGTGTGTTAGTGCCCGTAGCATCATGGGTAACTTGCACATCTATGAAGGCAGCATCAATGCTGAAAGGTGCATCCAGGTTTAGAGCCACATCTGCTGCCATCCAAGCCACTTTGTCTTTTTCAGGGACGCCCCTGATTATTTCAGCAAGACAATGAAACCAAGACACATTCTGCACCTGTTATAACAGTGGTGCTTCAAAGTAAAAGAGTGCAGCTAGACTTGACCTGTCTCCCACTGAAAATGTGAGGTGCATTATGAAGAGCAAAATATGACAACCAAGATCCCAGACTATTGAATTGTTCATCAACATGAACCTACCTCAGCTTTTTAGGAATGTGATGCAGACATTAAATTCAAAATGAGTGAGTATTTTCAGAAAAAAGATAGAAGTTTTTCAGCTTCAACAATAAATATCTTGTTCAACCAATCACCTTGTCGTAGCTCTCGGCCTCCACGTGTTTCTGCTGACGAAGTTGCCTCGCAACCGACTTGGGCAACATTTGATGCAGCAGATCCTCAGCCAGCTGCCTCTGCCGCTTCAGGTCTTCGGTCTTCTCCTTCAGGGTCTGAGCGTAGTTCTGAATCCACTCTGTCATCTGCTTGAAGGAGAACATCACCACTGGGTAGATGAGGCAGGCCAAGGCCAACAGACAGACCCTCATACTGAGGGCTGAGGACACGGAACGAGAGGCCAACCTGAGGGTCTGCGCTGCTCCATCCAACAAACAGCACTGAGTGTTTATAAGGACTTCAAGTCCAGCAGGAGAGCCTGAGAGGAGCTCTGAGTCTACTCCAGAGACCTGCCACAGACTTGTGTCAAAGACATTCACAGATTTTCTGTTTTTGTCGGTTGAGTTTGACTGAAGTTCTACATTCTCCAACCAGCAGTCATTCAGTTGCTCTGTCAGGACTCTTGCAAAGCTAAGGTAGCCGAGCACATAACTCCACTTCTCCCTAAAGTCCGTGTGAGTCCCCTCTTTAGGAGAGTCCATCAGTTGAAGGTTGAGTTCCTTGAATCGAACCAGGAGTCTTGCAGAAAGCACACCTCTCCAGTGAGGATTCTGCTTGGCCTCTGCGACTGAATCTTCCACAGTTCCCCAGAGGTCCAGAAGTCTTTGGATGCTCAGAGAGAAAGCAGAAGCAGCGTTTTCCTTTGTATCCAGAGAGGAATTCAGAAATCCATGAACACTTCTCCACAAGTCCTGACAGAATCCAACCAGCTCAGCGCCACAAGGGAGCCCATGTCCGTTACTGTGGTCCTTCATCTCTGCACACACATGACCAAACAAAGGAAACACAGCCTCAGACGAACTCCCCTCCAGAGTCTCATTGTTCTTCATCACTAACTGTCTCATCTCTTGAAGTTTGCTGACGAGCTGCAGGATTGCGATCGTCCTGCAGGAGGCCAGCTCGTCGTAGGCGATATCTGTGGTGTGCAGCAGGTCGAAGTTGGAGCTGAGGTCGATGGAGACGGAGCCAAGCAGAGCCAGAAAAGAGAGGGCGCAGGCAGTCAGAATCCGACGAACAGTACGACTACTGCCAGACACAGAAAATATGGAACACCTGGAGCAGAATAACAGAAAAACAGAGTTTACAGACACCACACAAAGCATCTGACAGGTGAAAGAGGAGGGAGGAATGAGTCACCTCCTCACTGTACATTTACCTTTTCACATGACTGTAATGGCTGCTGATGCGACATCTTGTTTCAAGACACTTAGGTTTTTGAAACAGAGTGTTTAGACTAGTTTACAGACCGATTTGGGGATTTCTATGAGATGAGGATACGCAGAAGTTTGGAAATCTACACACATTCAGTCTGAGCATCCAGGATTTTTACATTGTAGCCATTTTTAGGATAAAGGATAACAGGATACCCCCTTTTTAAGTATAACCAGATTTAGTTGTTGGTGTGACAAATACGCTCAATAGTTTATTTTTTGCAGTGTAGCTCATAACATAACCACCACAAGTTTGAAAAATTAGAATTAGTTTCTGAAACAGACTAAGACTTACGAATGATACATAATGTATGAGAAATGCAATAAGATAACCTGTGTGCACAGTTTTTCTGCTTTTCCTGCAAAATCTAAAATCAGTGAATCATTTTCTGTGCATGCCTACATTTGTTGCCCAAGAGAAGCATGTTTGATGATTTCATCACAGTAGAGACAATATTTTCTATTTAGCCCTAATTGCATTCTTAAAAGATAAATTGCTCTTCTGAGATGAAAACAGTTGAATTATTTGGTCTTTAGTATCTGAACTAAGATAACTGATAAGAGGAGCCTGTCTGACATGTTCTTTGAATCAAATAGATGCTTGATAAATGCCTGAATGAGAACCTAAGGTTTACCAAATTAAAATCCAGACTTTCAGGTGTTTTTGCGTCTCACCTGCAGAGCTGACAGTCCCCCTCCACGTCCTGCAGCCCCCTGGGAGCGACCCTGCTCTTCTTTATGAACCTCCTCCTGAAAGAAGCTGAGGACAGCGTCCCTGAAGCCAGACACTCTTTTGTCATCAAGTCCACCGATGACATGAGCCTCCCTGCAGCTCGAGCTCCACCTCAGACTGATACCTCAGCACACAGGGACACAGGAGGGTCCTCAGTGAGCAGGGGGCCCATTAGAGAGGAGACAAGCCAGCTTTGAGGATGATACTACATCCTGTTTCACGCTTCAAAATAAAACATGCTCCATGAAGAACTTCAGTTTTCTTTGAACGGCTGAGAGGAACGATAGAGTTGCATTGAACTCAAACTGTTACAACAGCATTTACCACAGAGGATGTAAGGCACTTTGAAGAAATATTTATATTAACTTATTAAATAATCTTTTCTGTGAGATTTTTTGACACATTGAGTTAACTTCTTTGTTCTTTATTTGAATTTAATTGGCTGTTGCTTGGTTTTATTTATTTATATATATATTACACCGACGAGCAAACCCCTGTTTCGTGATCAGAAAGCTGAGAGAGCCACCACAATAAACACAGAAAAAAATATCTGCTTTTTGTAATGATTCCCAGTTCTATCTGGATGAAGATAACGTTGCTGTAAACATTGTTTCTCCTGCCCCCAAAGGCTCTAAACCCAGGGGAAACACTGAAAAGGCTCTGTATTCAGTGATGTACTAGCATTTGGCTCCTTGCCTATGGAAAACCAAACTGGTTTTTATGATGAACAGGACTAGAAACAACCAAGCACTGGCACTAGCACTAGCACAAAACAAGAACTGGTAGATAGGGGGTATGATTGGGCGAGCTCGCAATCTTAATATCTTCTAAACTGTCAAAACATGTTCATTTCTGCTCTCAAAATCTTGTTTTCTTTCTTTTTCTTATTGAGTTGATATGTTTGTGACTTTCGGTACACCTGTAGCCAGCCTCAAGCAGACACTCACTGAACATCAGATTTCATCACTTCTGCATTATCTCAGATTTTCAGACCTGAGGTTGCCACTTGGGGTTAACAGACTGAGTTTTATGAAACTGCCCCCGTACAGGTCAAGGAAGGCCTCACAGCAAAA
The DNA here is from genome assembly GCA_008086565.1 of Thalassoma bifasciatum. Taxonomy (NCBI): domain Eukaryota; kingdom Metazoa; phylum Chordata; class Actinopteri; order Labriformes; family Labridae; genus Thalassoma; species Thalassoma bifasciatum. The sequence continues at coordinate 21,640 of RPOG01006260.1, read as the reverse complement.
ATGTCTCCAGTTTGAAATCCTGTTCTGGACATGGTGGGCTGTTCTGTGTGGAGTTTGCATGTTCTTCCCATGCATGCATGGGTACCATGACTCCCTCCCACAGTGCATAAAAACCCCACACCCATCAGTTTATTTGGTGATTCATAATTGCCTGTGAGTGTGTGTGTGAAAAGTTGTCGGTCCAGCGATTGTCTGGCAACCAGTCCAGGGTGTACCCAAGCCTACCCAATGTTTACAGCCTGGTATAAAAACTGTCCCCTACCTGAATCGCTAATTTTGCTTATGGCTCACACTGTTGAAAGGGATTTTTGACCTGTTAACTTGGAAGTTTAGAAGATATTAAGATCACAAGCTTACCTGATCAGGGCTGCTAGTGCAGAGACTCTTCACCCACCCATTTCCAATTTTGCTGTGCCAGCTGTGTTGCTTCAAAACCTTGTTTCAGAAACAGACAGGCAACACCACAGAGACCAAGTCCATTTATTATACAGTGTATGGTTTACCCTGCCTCTTGCTCAAAGAAGGCTGAGTTAGGACAATGCCACTCACGACCCTGAGCAGAGTGTAGAGGATGAACAAATAAAAGGTCGAGTAAGCCTACGATGCTTGTAATGAGATTTCCTCCCAGAATTTAGAAAATTTCAGTTGACTTGTAAACATAATTCAAGCATCTTGCTTTTGTGTTACAACAATGAAAAGCTTGTGTTGAGCTATTTTCAACCAAGTACCATAAAAGTACATTTGTGTAGAAAATACTTGCTCAAAAGTTTGGAGACAGATTTTTAAAAACTAGTTTGATATTGAATTCAAACTTTGGATATCAGAAACTCTGTGGGCAGAGGCAAGCATTATAAGTTTGTTCAACACCTTAATTTGATGGCAATACACACAAGTACAGTTGTGCCTAAAAGTTTACACCCACAGCAGAATTTTCAGATTTTTTTGGCTTTTTCTCAGAAAATATGAATGGTAACACAAAAACCTTTCTGTCACTCATGGTTAGTGGTTGGGTGAAGACATTTATTAACAAACAACTGTGTTTACTCTTTTTCAATCATAATGGAACTTCAAAATTGACCCTGCACATTTGTGTTAACTTCTGTTCATTTATCAGGCCAAAACCACCAGAGTTGTGTAAACTTCTAAATAGGGTCATTTTTCAAGTTTTTGTCATCATTATGATTTAAAAAGAGTGAACCATTTTTTGCAATAAACGTCCTCACCCAACCACTTACCATGAGGTGATAGAAAGGATTATCATTAATATTTTCTGAGAAAAAGTGAAATAGTCAGAAATTCTGCTGGGGCGGTTTAAACTTTTGAGCACAACAGTGAGAGGCACTGAAAGAACACACTTAGACTGCAATTTCTCAGATTTGTCTCAGTTGTTGTCTTGTTCTGCAAGAGCTCAGAGCAATTACAAAAAAGTCATTTTGCATAACTAACAGGGCTCAAAAAATAAAATAATAATAATAAAAGTAATGGGCACAACTGACAAATCATCAACCCCCCAATCAGAACATTCTGGAATTTGCTTTTACCATCTACCTCGAAGGCTCATGAGCAGCCTTCTTAAATCTTGAGGTAACGTGGCCTCAAATGACATTAAACCGGCCTAACTCGATTACACCCCAAGTTGCAACGTGTGGCCTCAGAAATCCTGACACAGGGCGATGATCAGTCACGAAAGATAAATGTTAGACGTTTATCGTTCAAATGACTTCGGCCGTCATATAACTTGCTGATATTTTTAAATACAAAACATGTTTTTTCAGTAAGTAAATACAAGACTTGGGTTAGTAACCCGTAACTGTTTTCCCAGTCTCTCACGGATCAATGCGGACCCAGTTTCTGAGACACTCACACGCACTTGCAGTCAAGATGCACTCTTTCCGTCAATAGGCTCTCTGGTTGAGCTAACCTTGACAAATATCGCGATACTTGCGTCCCTAATCACTACGTAATGTGCCGTGCTGCTTCTAGCGGCGCTGGTGACAGTGCTGAAAGCTGTTGGGGTGAGTTTTTATATTTATACTCCTTAATCATTCAATAATTAAAACTTTTTTTGTGATGATAAACTTAAACGTTCTGCTGTCTTGTAAAGTGGGTGTTTAAAAGTGAAGGGGTTGTGTTGAGGTAAGTCATACGCAGAGCTCGGGCCTGGGTGGGGGCTGCCGTGTTTTTCCTCTCCATAAATCACCCACAGAAGCACCAAGCACTACAGCAGCTAACTGTAGCTGCTATTAGCCACGTAGCATTATGGATGCCCTGTTTAAAGAAAGAGTTAAAAGGTGTTCACAGACAGCTCAGTGTTTGTTAAACGGGACTCGGTGTGTGAAACAGCAAACACGTGCTCCAGACGTCTGCGCCGAGCTTTTCTGACGGACGCTGTTATCGTTCAGGCTTGAGCACGAGCCTCCGGTCATAGCTTCTTTGTTGTCCCGTCCTCGTGTCGTTAGCTCCCGTAATGTTACACTTCTGTTATCTGTGTCGGAAGAGATTAAAGTACAGCTGTCTGTACTCGCATTATATTTTGACCTTCGTTGATTGTGAGTGCGGGTAGCTCGTGCTAAAAAGAAAGGTGAGGATTTTATGTCAGGTGCTAGTCTCTGTCATAACGACTCATCCCAATTCAGCGTATTTTAGTGTGCCTAGTCACGCTACAAATTCCATTATGGTTATGTTTTCAGGGCATTAGTGGTGGCAAGGGCGCGTCTAGAGGCTTGACCAGGGATGGCAACGACCCCCCTAAACCAAGTGGCCACCCTGGGTGTCACCCTAGAGTCCAAAACAATGGTTGGTTTGTCAGAGGTAGCATTAGCCATCAGTGTTAGTTTTGGCTGCAATTTTAGCCCAAATGAAAGTCTTTTTGACTTAAGAAGCCACCATTTAAGTCTCATTGTAGTAATTTCTTTCCTTTCTTTCCTTGAGTGTTGTACCTTTAATCAATGAGAACTCAAAACATATTAGTCCAGATTTAGTCAATATAAATCTCACCTTTTTATGTGAACATTTTTTTTCAATTGTATCTATAAAGCCAAACGTGAATCATATCTAGGCTGTGCCAACTGTGAGTTCTGCAACACTTCCTTCTCCACTATGTTTTATAACAATTTATCCTGGACTCTCTTTTAATGTCAAGTTGCAGCTGTCCCTTCCGAACTCCTAGAGTAAGGAAAGGTCGTTACACACAGATAAAATTGTGCTATCTTCCTAAGACCCTGTGCCCACATTTGTGGACACAACATTTCTGCCTCTTGGACCCATGATGATCTTTTCTGTTTTAAACTTTGACCTTTCAGCCACTTAAAGGAACATTTTTAGTGATATCACAACATTGCATTCATTTGAGTGTAAATGTCAGTGCATTTATCTACAATAACACTGATAACTAATAACTCGTAGTGAAGTCATATCATCAATAACAAAACTTTTTTTGAAAAAAAGTTGGTTGGGTTCATATTTATTGACTCTTACTTGTCTCCTAAGGCAAGGAGAACTGCACATCAGACAAAAGCTTATATCTCAGAAGAGAGAGAAATTATATTTACTCCAAGTCAAGTAGAGAAAAAGACCCTTTGTGTCGACACTATGACTAATTCTAATCTTTGACTTCAAGTAAAAGTTCTTCGGACACAAAGCAAGGATTGCAGTGCATCTTTACAGACAGATGCAAATTTACATAAAACTCTCTTTCTTTTTGTCTTCAACCAGTGCATTTCATTTTTACCAAATCTGTTTTTTATTAATCCAGAAAATTCACCCAAACAGTTACCATTAAAAAAAAAAGGAATATTTATTGAGAAGCAAATCCTCTCCATGAGACTTTTAATATCAGAAGTTAATGTAGATAAAATTCCTGGTGAAAGAAATTAATGGGGTTACCTGGTCTGGTAACCCAGAGCCCTTTTGAAGTGTGAGTTTTATATATTGCAGGTGATACTTTATTAAACAAATGCATGCTATGGCTCCTGGTTGTTGCATTAACAAAATCAAATGTTTCTCTTGGTAAGTCTTCATTGACACATATTGTTAGTTTTTCTTCAATAAGGATAATATTTTCTGGATACCTGACCCTGACTTCAGATTTTGCCCTGAATCAGATATGTTGAATCATGAATGACGCGTACTTTCACCATGAGACTATTTGCATGGTCTTAGGTTTACAGTTCCCCTTCTCTCTTGTTTAATGATCATCATGCTATCAGTCGTTGACTATTTGCTGGGAAGTGCTGAAACAGCCAATTGATGCTGGTGGTTTCATGGTTGTACAGTTTCTACTTTCCTGCGTCACCAGAGCTGCAAAGGGGGGAGCCTTAAAGCCCTTCCCCTTCAAGGCTGTTTTCACTGGAGTTGTCTCTGTTCAATGCTCACAACCTTTAACCCACTTAGGAGTCTGCCATCACAAGATGGGTTAACACTGTTTTTTGATTAGCTTTAGTTTTTGTAGGTCACTATTTATCTTCTTCAATATGTAAAGTAAATAGTGGGGTAGTTGATTATGTAGATTGTCAGGATTTGACTTTACAGTCTGATATTTAAAGTTTAAATCCCCTCAAAACTTTGTGGAATCCATTTAAGCATTTCACAGTGTTAGAATTTAACCTTCCGGGAAGTCCAAGGGTTGGGAGACATTGCAACACAGTCACAGCAGAACAGATATCATGTGTCCTGGGCTGGCTCACTCGGCTTGTTTTCAAAGCAGTGTATTTAGGTCAACAACACTCTGCTACTACCTGCCATGGGAGATCAGTTTCTCACAAAGTTTAGCAAAATTTATTCACATGGTACACACTCAACAACAAACATTTCATGTCTTGAGTGGTGAGGTACGCTGAGGACTTGTTGAGCCACAGCTCCTCTCAGCTGCCTAATACTGTGGGCTGTATCCAGAGGCATCTGAGGAAAACCTATTTTTATACGTGTGAGTCTGGGGGCAAAGAATGAAGTGGTCTCAAACTGAAACCAACTGGAGTTGTTATTGTGGTTCATGAAACCAAAAATGTACAATGTTTGGGTCAATGTAACTCAGTTCTGCTTTTTGTTTGTGACCATATTTCTAAGGAAAAGTGATGACTTACGCAAAACTAACCATATGCACTTTTCTCCAACAGTATGAAGTGAAACGGAACTGAATTTTTGTACCATCCGCAACTGCTTCAAGTTCAGATCACGACAAAGAAACTGAAGATTAACCTTCCAAAACAAGCAAAGTTGCAACACCGAAGACACGCGGAAAACAAAATAAAGGATCACTTCAAGGGTTTAAAAACACAAGAAGTAACCAAATCCTGAAACGACCAAAGACGACGCACATCAGCCCAATCGAAACGCGGAAGAGAAGCAATCCTGCGCCCAAGCATACTCTGAGAAGACAACAACTGATCTGAAACCAGAAGTTTGTGCCTACTCAACAGCTTTGACAAAGCACACGTCCCAACGCTGCTCCTAGCCCTCCTCATCCTCGCCACACCACCGACTCACCACCGGGGTGTGGAGTTGGCTGCTATCTGCTAGTCCCCCTCCCCATAGTTTCCCCTGTCTTCCCCTCTCTACTTCTCCCACTGTTTTCATTGTATTTTTTCTAAGCAGTGTTATTACACCTGCCTTTGCCTTTTTGCGCTCGATTTCTTCCCCCTACTTTTTTTTTCTTTTGCTGTATGCAACCATCCAGAACTCGTGCCAGAAACTTGTAACAAGTGTGTGTGTGTTCAGCTGTGTGCGTGAAGAGATCTGCAGGAACTTAGAAGATTCAAGACGACTAATTAAGGTGGGTTTCAGTTGGAGTTCCTCCACAATGCTTAATATATCATATGATGACAAATGTAGTTGATTTGCGTCTTGTGATTCCATTCATCATATTGAATAATTTCCTTCCAAGTGGTTCAAGAAGCTAAAAAAACTTACATAATCATAAATTTGATGGTATTCGGAAAACCCCATTTGCCTGCACTCATTACCCAAATGCCCAGGTGCACAAACACAGATTGTGAAACTCTCAGTTCTGACATTGTTTGGCCAGCTGTGTAGATTTGGGCCTTAATTTGGAAGTTTGTTTTCCTTTTCAACCTCTAAAACAAATACCAGTGAATATTTCCTCCTTTTTGCTTGAATGACAATCACTTAAGACAAATATGTGAAGAGCTCGTCGCTTCTGTGATCATTTGTTTGAAGAAAAATGACTTAATCTTGAATTATTTCCTCGTGTCTTCCCCCCTTTGATTCGCCAATCTAATTATCTTTCGGTTTTGTACAAAAAAAGCCAACATTTGCTCCATTTTCTGATGCTTCAGCCCAAACTAATAGCTGTAAGTTGCAGCTATATTATGCAACTTTCCATGCACAAAGAGACTATAATAGCAATGTAGAGATGATAAAATCAAGTCAAAGTTACGGCTGTTTGCTTAGGAAAGCTCAGTTAAACTGCCAACCCTCGAATGGTTGGACTGGTTATTCAATTCAATCGTAGATTAATTTGATTATCTTCCCACACCCAGCCCGCACCTTTCCTCCTGTCGTTTTCAAGTCTTATCCCCCTGATTTCGGCCTCCTCTGGGGGATCAAAGCCCACAGCTGTTTTCCTTTTGTTTGTGACACTTGGCACTCTGGCTGACCTATCTGCCTTACCCATTATGTTTGTTCCTTCTCTTCACCCTTGCAGACATCCAGCGGTGTATCATTTGGGTGGTTACATAGGAATTAGTACTTAAAAGCCGAGCAAAAAAAAAAAAAAAAAAGAATCAAATAAGTAATCAAGTTCAGCAAGTGCAAGTTTGGTCCGAGTTTATGGGAAAAAATGGGCAGCCCCTGGAAAGGCTTTGTTGAGTTTACCTTGCCTGCGTCGCCACCCACCGCGTTTGTTAGCGCTGACCTGAGCAGCACCTCCCCTGTCGGACTCAGCCTGTCGCCATATGGCCGATCCGTAAGTTCCACCTTCCCACCTCTTTTTCTTCGTGCCCCACCCCATCGAACACCCATCCACCCACCTTGCCCTGCATCTCTCTGCTGTGAATGGCCTAACCTCTTTCATCCTTTTCGGGCTCCCGAGACAAGCCTCTACTCACTATTGACTTGCAGGGTGAGAGGTGTTCTGCTTATTAGACATTAAAAATTTGGTGTTTTTTTTTTTTTTTTTAGAAGTACTTAAAAGCTTGTTTTTAAAATACTCTCTGTTTCACTTGCGGCAAAATCCCTAAAAAGTGCTCGTGTTAAGAGACTGACAAATCACGTGGGACGTCATTAAGGCTGAATCCATCCAAAACATTAATCGGGGCTTCACAAATGCAACAAGAAAAGACAAACCAATTGTTCCCTGGAGAAATTGACATTTCAATTTTAGCACATTTGTTTATCAGTGCCAAAAAGAAGAGGCTGCTCTGGGACCCCCCTCATAACCCATTACCCATCACCAACTTTCTGTCCACCGTAGATGCACTGCTGTCATTTGCATTTTCTTATTCTCCATCCTCTGTAGTTTTATTTCACCTGACCTGGAGTAACCTTTGCAAGAACACACTTAAACCATTTCCCCTTCCTTTGCGATGCTTAGAAGTTGGTCGATAGTTCCAGGTGTTATTCTGCCGTTTATGTAGATTTCTGTGTGTTGTAAATGTACAGGTGTTCCCACCACTTGGTATTTCAGTTGATTACTTTGTGGTGTTAAAAGGAGTTAATTGGTATTGAGTGGTCTTCTCTATTTGGTATTTTGGTATCAGGAATCTCCTCAGGGTTGCTTTGATTTTGCAAAACATTTGATGTGTTGGGCTCCCAAATATTGGTGCACAGGCAAAATGAGTGATGTTATGTGGACTGGTCAGGCGTAAGCAAAAAAGGAAGCGACAGGGATGTAATAGTTCTTTGCGAGATAGATGGAAAAATAGTTGCTTAACAGTGAAAAGGCAAATTGTAGAGGAAAAAACAAAAGGCCGGCTCTTTATTCAACAGCAGAGAGTGCTTACTTGTCACCATTACGTCTCTCGCATTAACAGTTCAATCAATACAAACCATTTACAGCTTAGGATGAACCTCCAATATTTCCCTCACGATTGAAGGACGTCCAAATTATATTTTCCTATCAAATTGGTGATATTTATTTTATGAACTTTGCCTGTAATGAAAAGAGACATTTACCCGGTCAACTTCGAGATGGTGCTAGAGAAACTTTCTTCTCTCTGTCAAAATAAAAGCATTGATGCAATCACAACAGGAGAGAAAGGAACCCATGCATAAAGCTGTAAAGGCTACAAAATAAAAGCCTTTAAGACACTTTAATCAGGCAGTCTCTCCCCGAAGCTTTTCCATGAAACTGAATTACTTTACCGTAGAAAACTTAAGGGAGGACTGTTTTATTTGACTAGCTGTTACAGCATTAATGGGAAAATTGTGAAAAAAAGGCATAAATCAAATAAACTTATCAAAAAGAGTTATGACAACAAAGTTTGATTTTTATGATCCCCTTTGTCTACATCTTGGAAATTTGTCCCTTCGTCTAGAGAAAATCAACCTGAACTCCTCTGACAGGAGTAATTTTTGGACAAAAAAAATCTGAATCAATCATGACATTTCTCCTTTTCAAAGCCATTGCCTCCTCCCAACAGCATATCCCAGTCCTAACCTCAGTGTCAGAAATGGAAAGAGGCTCTTCTGAACCTCCAGTGGCTCGCAACACTGGCTCTGCCCCCTCATCCTCTACTGGCCCTGTGCCTATTCCCCGCTCCTCTTCGGTCTCGTGCCATCCCCACCCAGGGAGTAAAAAACACAAGCGGACTCCCCTGTATCAGAGATCAGTAAGAGGGCATGTTTGACTGCCCTGTGAGCAGCTGTGCTCATGTGACTGTTGCTAACAGCATGGTGTGTAGCTCACAAACCAGGATGAAGTGGCAGATTTTGATTGGTCAGGTTTTATCATTAATGGTTGGTTTGTAACAAAATGGAGAGTTTTTTGACCCTGTGTGCGCCTAACCTTGATGCATGACATAAAATATCTTTGGGGTGATTTTAGATTTGATCACATGACTCTGGAGTGAACTTTGGCTTTCAGTGCACGTCACGTCACTTGTAAGCAAAGCAGAAGGTGCCACGCTGAATTTTTCAGTCAACGCTACTGATGCTATATTCAGATGTTGTCTCTGTGTGTTCTCCACTGCTGAAAACCTGAAACCCCCAGAACAATCTGTAGCTTTACTTTTCTTTTATTCCTCCCCACTTCTCTTGAAAGTTGCCAGACCTGCATGGAAGTTTTGTTTAATTTAGTTTTTTTAAGGTTGGCATTAAACACCACATTAACCTGCCTCGTTTGTCTTTTCTTTTTGCCTGCCACGCATAATTACACCACTGGACTCATTTTAACAACCACTCCTTTTCTTCCCCAGATGAGTTTTGACCCTGGCATGCTCCATAACAATGGGCACACTGCATATGCCAACGGCACAGGGCCTGGCATTCGGGAGACTGGTGTGGTGGAGAAGCTGCTGACCTCCTATGGGTTCATCCAGTGCTCAGAACGCCAGGCTCGCCTCTTCTTCCACTGTTCCCAGTACAATGGTAACCTGCAGGAGCTCAAAATAGGAGGTGCGTGTCTCCAAACCTGTCCTCATCAGAAGTACACTAAACTCTAGATTGTTGCTACTGAAACTCAAGTTCTGTTTATGATTGACATGGATTTTAAATGTTTGTTGTCCTCTGCTCCTCTCTCCTCAGATGATGTAGAGTTTGAGGTTTCCTCTGACAGGCGCACTGGCAAGCCCATAGCAGTGAAGCTGCTTAAGATAAAGCCAGAGGTGCTGCCAGAGGAGCGCATCTCGGGCCAGGTGGGGCCAGACCTGCACGCCTATCCCTTTACTGTGCTGCATGGTTATATTCATCCAGTTAAGGAACACCATTTTATTTTTGGTTCTGTCCTTGTCTGTCAAGTTAATATTTATACGTATTTGGCCCTTTGTATTCCTGTGGGCAGGAAGTGTTTTGTGAAACTAGAACCCCCTCCCCTCCCCTCAATCCCACATCCAAATTCCAGATTCTTCCATTAGGAGTTGCAATAACTTACTTTCCCCAATTAGCATGTTGTGTTGACATGCATGAGTGATGAAAGAGTTGAATGTCTTCAAACAAATATGGTCAAGTGATCCATGTAGCTGGTGTATTAATTTCCAAGATGGATGGATCACAGAATGACATATTAGTAACTATAACACATCTGTTTTTTACCATCTTTGCTGAGCTTGACTCCTGCATTGGTAACCCGGGAAACTCAGAACTGTGTCATTACAGACGGCTGTGCTATGTTATGATTTATAATTCATAACATGCCAGAGATGCCCCCTGTGTCGTAATGTAAACACATAATTAATCTACATGCAGAGAACAATGTGTCCCATGAACGGCCTTACCAGAGCCTGAGCACACAAAAGCACACTCACAACAGTCCTCCCTGCTTACCCGTAGGTGGTGCACCACACCTGTAGCACTTAATATACTTGTTACTGTGACGTTTGAAATTCAGCCATTTCATCTGTTTATTTTGATTCAGTATTTTATTCAGGCTGTGAAACTTTAGGTAAATGTCCTGTATTGCATTGGGAAAGCTGTGTTGTTAATGATTTCCACTTTTCTGCAGGTTGTCTCTGCAATCCCTGTGCATCTGGATGGAAAGTCTGCTCCTGGCCAGGTTCCCACTGGCAGCGTTTGTTATGAAAGAAACGGGGTAAGAGACGCTACATGGACTAATGTTTGCATGACAATATGATTTGAAAAACTTTGTTGTATAGGAATAGAAAGTCTTCTTTGGCTCAAAAGTCTTCACCCTTTGACAGATGAAGAGTTCAAACTCAGAGCTTAGGATGTGACATAAGTCAGACAGTGCTGTTCTTGCCTGGGAGGAGATTTCTCATTCATTGACGGGTGCCGCAGGTGTTGCCCCTTTTAATCTTCACAGCAGTCTGCACTGGACGAGCAAGCTGAAACATTTGTTTATATCTACAGGGGTGGATTAAGTATTCAGACACCCTTGAAGTTTTATGCAATCTAAAATTTTTCCTGCACATGAAGAATGTGGTAATGTCATGCAGAAGAAACCATTGGTCACCCAGATCTTGGTTAGTTTTCCAAACTGTTGGTTGGTCTGTATTTCTGCAGTGTATCCAGCTTCTGCAGGACTACATCTGTACTTCCTGGCTATCAGGCAACAGCTGTACCCTTCCTGCTTGAGAATCTGTATCTTCATGCATGTTTCCTGCTTTAGGCTTTGTTTTAGCCATTTTATCTCTGAAAAACTTTGAGATGTGCCAGCTTTATTTAGACAGGAAGCACAGCAGCAAAAATTGTTGTTTAATAGAAAGCAAAAACTTCATGGGTGGATTGCTGTTACCAAAATGACCCAGCACTCTAAATTTCTTCCCATGGAACCAATCAATTTTAAGTTTTTAATGGCTTTTTTAAAGGATTTGTTAAGAGTTTTGGCTGTGACTTTACCGAAAGAAACTGCACTTGAATGCCTAAGAGTGACTCTTAATGCAATATTTCACAAATTCATGCGGTGACAGAAAACTTTTTGCCACCAGTGTACATTTAGGGCTTTGAAAGAGTGGCTAGAGAAGAAGTGATGGTCAAAGTGACATGCATAAAATGGGCCATTCTGTCACAAGATTACATTTTAACTCAGCAGAGGTTGCTGTACCATGTTGGTTTCCAACCAGAGCGTGAACTCCAGCACAGTCTGATTAACAGGATTTGTAACTTGTGCCCATCAATAAAATGAAGTGAGGCTATGTTTGCTCTGCTTGGTAAGGTTGTAGATGGTAGATGCACGCTGCTAGGACATAAAGAGGGTTTAATTACATGGTACAATCACGTCCCAGCGCCAGGCTTTGAGTAACACTGGAAAGACAGTCTACTCACCTTCTGGACAATAAACTAGAAAACAATAAAGCTTTCATGTTATCAAGTTTCAAGCATTACCTCATTGAAACCTGCAGAAAGTTGACTTAAACAAAGAAAAGCAGTGTTAATAAGAGACTCTGCTCCCTGTTCTGAACTGCTTGAAGGGTTAATTCATGTGTGCTGACCTCTTTTGATTGCCTTTCCACAGGAGGTGTTCTACCTCACCTACACCCCTGATGATGTTGAGGGAAATATTCACCTGGACACCGGTGACAAAGTCAGCTTTTACATGGAAACCAACAAGCAGTAAGTCCTGATCTGACCGTTTTATCACAGTCATGATTTGTAATTTAGCTTGTAAGCAGTTTTATAACAGTCACTCTTGTTTCCTCGTGTTTTAGCACTGGAGCAGTCAGCGCTCGTAATATTCAGCTTGTAAAGAAAAAGCAAATGAGGTGCCAGGGTGTGGTGTGTGCAACAAAGGTAAGACGCAGATAACATTTTATTGACAGGTTTCACTTAGCAAGTCTGGACGTGGTCTGGTTTTCTCTGTCTGCTGACTCAGCTGTTAACCCAGCCGTGTGACGTGTTTCAGGAGGCGTTTGGATTCATTGAGAGGGCTGATGTGGTGAAGGAGATCTTCTTTCACTACAGTGAGTTTAAGGGTGATCTGGAGGCTCTGCAGGCTGGAGATGATGTTGAGTTCACCATCAAGGACAGAAATGTAGGTGTTGAGAAACACTCCCTGTGACTGCTCACATACTTACTCTTGACCAACACCAACACATTAATCTCAAATAGCCATCCTAAACTTTGTTAATAAGTGATGTTTTTGTGGTTGTAGGGTAAAGAGGTAGCCACAGATGTGAGGCTGCTCCCCCAAGGAACAGTCATCTTTGAGGATATCAGCATTGAGCAGTTTGAAGGCACTGTCGTCAAAGTTATACCCAAGGTCCCCACCAAAAACCAGGCAAGGCGATGACACCTGACAAGTGGAACTCTTTTATTTGAGGAGTTTAGAGGCTTTAAGTATGAATTACCAAAAAGGAGTGGAGAAAAGACTCTCATATTTTTCCCGTCCTCCTTCCACAGAATGACCCTCTACCAGGTCGCATCAGTGCTCGAATCGGTTTCACTGACAAGGAGCTCCCGTTTGGCGAGAAAGACACAAAATCCAAGGTGACACTTTTAGAGGGAGACCACATTACATTCAACATCTCAACTGACCGCAGAGACAAGCTGGAGAGGGCCACAAACATCGACATCTACCCAGACACCTTCAACTTTACCAAGGAAAGCCGAGAAATGGTGAGAATAGAGAAAAATTTATTCTCAAATTTGACTTTTACATTAACTTTAGTTTGCCATGATTTAAATTCCGATATATTTTTCAAATCCATGTTTCAGTTTGATTGCTGTGTTGTTTTTCACAGTTGTATATTTGAAAAGGCTTAAACCTTTTCTGTTTTTTTCTAAATTTTCTAATATTATAAAGAAATGGGCCCTAAGTATTTTAACAATTTTTTGATGTTTTTAAAAATGAGATTTCATGGTCCATGGTTCAAAAACTAGGATCAAAAACTCCATAATAAGTTTGCTACCCTTTATACCTCTGTTATAACTTTAAGTGTTTTGTTTTTGCTGTACTTGCAAATATGAATTTATTAGCATTTTTAAATGGGCTGACATTAACTTCATGTCACCTAATCTTTTGTAGGGAGTGATTGCAGCCATACGAGATGGCTTTGGCTTTATTAAATGTGTGGATCGGGATGCAAGGATGTTCTTTCACTTCAGTGAAGTTCTTGAGGAGAGCCAGCTGCACATCTCTGATGAAGTGGAGTTCACTGTTGTGCCTGTAGGTGCTTTTTGAAAGCTTTTCACTAATATATGTACTTTGTTATTATTTGAGGGAATGCAAGACGCATGGGTAATATCAAGAGTTGGGTTGAGATTTCTCTTCTTCGCCTTACTGTTTTTGATGCAGGTGTCACCTAGTGGTGACAGATGACAACAATCAGACAGTAAAGGTTGAGTACCTTTCAGTCTGTTGCTTCACATTTTGCCAAACAAGCACCACGGTGTCTGTTGGCCAAGTGTACAGAGTACAATATAGTATAATATCAATAAGATTTGAAGTCTGAAATGTATAGAAACACAGCAGGCACCTCAGCAGTAGGCACTGCATAGGCACATCTGTGGTTTATGAGATGCATGTTCAAAATTGTGAAAGTTTACAGGAGGGGAAAATATTATTCAAAATGAATGAAAAATGCCAGCTTGTCATGTACAGAAAATTTTGTATTTTCTTAATCTCTAGTTTGGTATGGGTATGCAACTTTTAATTTGGCAGATTTCACAATTTGATGTAAAGATGCAAATGTTCATAACCATACAATGTACATCCTCTACACCAGACTTCCACAGAAAGGAGCATATCAGAATTTGGACATGGTACTTTCTTAACACACCAGCTGATTTGTTCCCAAAAATCATCTGTAGAAAAGAGAGGGAACTCAGGTTATGTTCACATTTGAATTTGGCTGCTTTAACATGAGAGTCCTGTCATTTCCAGGATATGCTGTCAGCTCAGAGGAATCACGCAGTGCGCATCAAGAAGCTGCCTAAGGGCACAGTGTCCTTCCATACCCAGTCTGAGCAGCGTTTTTTGGGAGTGGTGGAGAAGGAGCTTATGGCAGCCAAGAATGCCAGCCCCACCAAGAGCAAGGACAAGGTAAAGTGTTACACAACTGTGACGCACTGTTGCACAAGGAAAAAAAGTTACCTGAGGAACAGAAGCCTGGTTTAGTGCCTCTTTTTCCAACTTTTTATTTTAAGTTCTAATTTTCCTCTTTGCTTTCTCCTCCAACAACATCCTGTTCATGCTGGTTAGAAAAACAAGGTAGGACGTAGACCTGCATGAAGCTGTAGAGATAAAGTGATAAAATTGATATTAAAGACCACCATATATTAAGAGGATTGTATCAAGTGATATCAGTAGACTAAGATATGTACTAACTCTTAGTCTAAGAAATAATCCTTCATTGATAGTCCTTTGAACTATTTCTAAGACATTAATCAACAGTTAACCAAGCAAACAGCGACTGTATTTACCAGTGTGATGGATTTCTCTCTCTCTCTATTTTAAAGGTTAAAGTTGTAGAAAAGGTCAGTCTTTGTAGACGCTTCGATTGCTCCCTCTGGAATTGACAGCATGGTGTTCAGGCACCATTTAATAACCACAGGCTCCAAGTTTCTGTCACTGAGTGTGCTATAGGGCTGCACAAATACTGGTCAAACAAGAATCACAAACCTGTGATTATTTTTGTTCTCTGGTCCTTCCTAAACAGTGTAATAGCCGCTGGATTAATGGTTCAGTCTGCACTCATGCCTTACTCTTTTTGTCTTTTGCTTGTTATTTGAATTTAAGTGACAGCAAGACCTAATGACAGATCACAAACGTGAAACAGTTGGTGCATTTTCTGTGATTGAGCATCATGGACATTTCATTTACACTCCATGAAACTCATACCATAATGATTTACTGTTGTATTCCTGTGGAGTGATTGGTAATTCTGCAGCCCCACACTGTGAGCTGTAACATCCACTCTTTGCTGTAAAATAAGGCATGACTGACTAACTAGTTGTGACAGAGTGATGCACCCGTGCTTCTCGTATGCTCATGTAGGAAACCTGCACCCCATCTTTAATCCACTGAATAACCTGGAATCATCAGAATTAATCAGTCCAGCTAAGCTCGCGCCCGTTTCGCTGAGAAACACTTGCAGAATTGATGAGACGAAGTGCTTGTTCAGGGCTGCGATGAAGCATTAGAAAAGAATACATTTTAGCAAATGTGATATTAATCTGTCTTTTTGTTTCATTCTCGCAGGAAAATGACGAAGGAACGATTGCATATGAAGACTGTGGAGTAAAACTCACTGTGCCATTTCATGCCAAGGACCTGGAGGGAGGAGGGCAGCCACAGGTTGGAGATAAGGTAACTATTAAGCCGTATGTGATGAAATGGTGATGAAGCTGGTGATATAACAGTAGGTGACCCTGCTGAAGAGCTTGAAAGTGTGAGGCCTGCAGCTTATGTAAGCCATCATTTCATTACACTCTGAAGTGGTTCACTTACCTCTAACTTAAAAAATCTGTCCATGTTTGTGTAACATTTCTTTCTTTTTTTCAAGGTGGAGTTCTCAATCAATGAAGTGAAGCGAACCGGCCAGCAGAGTGCAGTCTCCATCAGAGTCCTAAATAGAAACTCATCCAATGCTAAGAGGCTGCATGGATTTGTCGCAACACTGAAGGACAACTTTGGCTTCATTGAGACAGCAAATCATGATCAGGAGATATTCTTTCACTACAGGTACAGATTTAAGATTCATGTAGCTAATTTTATCTTATTGTATAAAAAGATCGAAAAAAGAAAGAACTCAAAAGAATTTCTGTTTCTGCAGTGAAATGTGTGGAGACTTGGAGAATTTGGAGCTGGGAGACACGGTGGAGTATACTCTCTCTAAGGGGAAGGGAAACAAAGTCAGTGCTGAGAAAGTTACTAAAGTGGCTGCAGGTATGAGTACTTTAACTCTTTTCATTTGAATTATTCATCATGTTAGCTGAAAGGAGAAATGCCTGTGATAAAAGGGTTCTGTTTTACTTTTAGTGAATGGCATTGGTGATGACATTGTGGCAACAGTGATGATGGGGAAAGTTATCCGTCCCTTGCGCAGCGTGGATCCCTCACAGACTGAATATCAAGGGCTTATTGAAGTCACTGAAGAAGGTTGGTGTCAAATATTAAAGCTTATGTTAAATGAACTCTTAAATCACCTCAGAGGTAGTAACTTTAGAGGTGTCATTTTGTTTCAGGTGGAACTAAAGGTCAGAATTATCCCTTTGGAATCATGGGTATGGCTAACAAGGCAGACTGTCTGCAGAAAGGTGAACTTGTGAAGTTCCAGGTGTGCACAGTGACCCAAACTGGGCAGAAGATGGCGTGTAATGTTGTCCCTCAACGCAGAGCCATGGTGGAGTGTGTCAAAGACCAGGTGGGGCTCAGTGCTGCTCGTTGTCTATGTCACATATCAGAAACAAGGTGATACTGGAGTGAGTAGATGCTAATTCAGAATGCTAAAGATCTGTTGTTTTGTTCCCTCAGTTTGGTTTCATCACGTATGAAGTTGGTGAGAGCAAGAAGCTGTTCTTCCATGTTAAAGAGGTGCAAGACGGACTGGAGCTCCAGACCGGGGACGAGGTGGAGTTCTCGGTCGTCCTTAATCAACGCACAGGAAAATGTAGTGCCTGCAATGTGCGCAGAGTCAGGTGAGGATTAGCAGACCGTGAAGACACTGACTCTACATTTAGGTTCAGTCTAACTCGTGCTTTTCGATGGAGACGATGCTGAATGCTCTTTACTTCTCTCCTGTCACAGTGAGGGGCCTAAACCGGTGGCGACTCCACGTCCTGATCGTCTGGTGAACAGATTGAAGAGCATCACTCTGGACGATGCTAGTGCTCCTCGTCTGGTCATCGTCAGACAGCCCCGTGGTCCCGACAATTCAAAGGTAAAACCTCTGCTGTGCTGCAGATGCATTTCTAATCACAAGAAAGCAGCTGTTTTTCTTGGAATAGATTTTGAGATGATGAAATTCAAGCCTCAAGTGATTTATTTTCAATATTAGATATAGATAAAGTTGTGAATCATTGAAAATTTGTCGAGGCTCACTCAATTGCTGACAGATTAGTTTCTGGTTGAGTAGTACCATATTAATCTCGGATTGAGATGTTTTTCCACTGAATCTTTCCTGAGCAGATTGAAGTACTTGGTAAGTGGAAAATTGTTCTGTTTTTTAAGCTATAACATGTCTCCTGTCTCTGTGCAGGGCTTCAACGTGGAGCGTAAGACCCGCCAGCCTGGTGTCATCGACTGAGCAATACAGAGCCCCCCCCACCCTGTTTGGTGTTGTTGGAATTTGTCCCAAAGGGCCACAGCAGGGTATAAGGGAATATGATTTGACACATGCTTGTACACAAAGTCATACACAGAACATACGCACACATACAGTCATCGGCATGTGTTATCTTTGTCCCCATCGATACCTGCGCGGGAACTTTTCTCATTCCACAGTTCCCTGCCTCCCGTGTACGCTGTACTTCAGTTCCAACCTGCGGTGCACATGGGGTCTCTGAGTGTGTGCGTGTGTGACGTATCCTAAAGTCATTATAGTGTGTAATGGAGGTATTTGTTTCTGAGGGCCCTGACCCTCTAAATCAGAGTGATGACTGTGTGGCTGTCTATGTCCCGATCCTTGAATCTGCTTGTCTGGAATTCTGCACCTGTAATCTGTCCCATGTGTGTTGAGCGAGTGTGGCTGTTGGCATGTCTTTAAGCGTCTGCTCCATTTTCTTTCTCATATTTTTGCTTACCCCTGGAAACTTGAACTGATTGAAATCTAAAGTTTCCACGACTGTATGCTTTCCTATAAGACGCATAAAGCAAAGTTCCCTCCATAAGGAGGATCATATTTCTCATACGTGCGAGCTTAAACTGAGGATTCTTCTCTGCTCGGTTTTTTGAGCAGTTTTTAAAATGCTTTATTGAAGAGCTGAAGTGAAAGCATGGTGTGTGTGTGTGATGTATGTGAATGTCAAACTAGTTAATCTGATGGGATTACTTTACCAATCTGGAGCCTTTAGATGCCTTTTTGGTATTCACATGCTCCACTAAAGCAATTTTCTCCCAGGTGCAGAATTCCTTGTGGCATCTTATATCTGCAGTTCTTTTATACTACGTTTTTTCTTGCACATACTTTTTGCTTTTTTCCATTGAAACTCAATCTGCTAATATGAATTAAGTAAGAATAATAAGGTGCCTAAAAAGTACAAGCAAAATAAAATAAAATAAAACAAAAAAAAAAAAAACAAAGAAAAAATTAGATGTATCCTCTGTTCCCAGCCAACCGCCAAAATATCCAGAACAATCTTAGGGTGGCTTTTTTTTCTAGTAGAAATAATACTGATATGCATCCCAAACCTGTGGGTTGAAATATACTGTATGTAATGTGTGCTTTTTTTCTTAGTGAAAGTTCAAACTTGAGATATAACGAAACAAATTTAACTTAAAGGAGAGAGGTAAAGTATTAGAAATCCAGTTTAAAAAAAAAACACAAACAAAAAATCATTAAGAATCAGGTAACCAGTTATTGTGCTCGGGATACTCGGTGGGTATGCTGTCGTGCCTCTGCACATTAAGTTACAGTCAAATTAATTTCAACTTTGGAGATCACTGGGTTTCAGTTGAACCACATACAGAGGTTCTCATGTTCTTTTGTTAATGGTCTTGAATGAAACAAATTAAAGTTTTATGAAAATCATCCATTGTTTTGTATTTCTTAAAGTTTGCTTTCTTGCCACATCTGCACAGAAAACCATGAAGTAGACCTGACCGTCCTAATCCAGATGATTCCTGCTGAGTTTAACAGGAACAGTAATAAAAATGAGGTGCAGTAAAAGAAATTAAACTTGCATATTAATTTTAACTGAATACAGGAAAGCTTGAGCTTCATCTGTCTGCAGTAAAATGGTGAGAAAACACATTCACGTGACCAAAGTGTTAAAATAAAAAACCTTAATCTGATAAGCCTGGACTTGTTCAGGGTTTCTACTGCAGACAGACATAAAGGAATGACAATGAAATGAAATTACTCAGCTCTATTCTGGATCAACAACACACTTGAAGTTTTTTCAATAATGCGTTGCACATTATTGACTTAGTGATCCCTTGCTTTTAAAAGATGGCACATCATTTAGTCCAGTGCAAAAAGTTTAATTCCTGAAACTGACAGCTCATTCCTCAAGGTCCATGAAAGGAAAACTATCCTAAAGACCAGTAACCCACAAACTGATGCTGAAGGCCTCATATCTGCACTTCAAGAGGTCAAAGTGCTCGACTTATTGTGAAGAAAATATAATTATAATTTGTGACGGAGGACAATTCAATACTCTAACCAAAATTCTGTGAATCACTAAAACAGTTTATGAGGATTAAACTGATTCATTTCACAACTGAAGGTCGATGTGGTGTCGCAAACTGTAACATCAACATGACACTAATGCTGTTGATTCAGATACTCCAGATACTGATCAATACAACATGAATGTAATAATGTTACATAACTTATAGATCCAAAAAGCAGTTCATTTGATGTGGCCTACTTCATTCACTTTACTTCATTCACAACTGTAAAGACAACTCTTCAGCAAGTTGCGTCAGTCCATCTCATTTATCAGACTCAGGTTTGACACAGGTTGCATACTGATCTGGTCTTGAGAAGAGTCCACTTTAGGGTCTGAAAAAAATCCATTGAAAGCATATTTTTAGCTAAATTTGATCCAACTATTCACTTTCTTCCACATCTAAAATGCATATTATTGAATTCGAGTCACATAAATGAAGCACTTTGTGTTTTTAAATGCAACTTCAAATTTAAAACTTAGACAAGTTGAATTCTTTAAATACAGATTAGTTTTTCTTTTTATTAAATCTGGAAGTAGCTTTTTCTGCAGCTAGAAGTGAATCAGTTGATCAGTCCCTGCAGTTTCCTCTCTCTCTGGGTCACTTGTCATTCCAAAATGCACCAGCAGGGCGCCCCCTTTAGTGTAGAAGCAAAGGACAGACTGCCAATTTAAAAAGGGGAGCACATCAGCATAATTGCTGGTTTATTGAAAAGAATTTCAACAAACAGATGTAGATTTAAAAAACAACAACAACAACAACAACAACAAAAATCATTTCAATAAAAGTTAGATGGAGAGGATCTGTGTCCTGCATTTAGAAGAATATAATCACACGTTATGATCTCAGTGATGTTTTTTTTTAAATATTATTTTTGACCTGTAGTAATTTATTCTACACCCTGGTGCTACCTAGGTATATGGTGAGCTCAGAGCGGTGAACCTTCTTCTTTATCACCTGTGATTGTGAGCTTTGTGCTTCAGACCAGCGCGTCCACCACTCCCTCAGCTCGGTGGGTCCAGTGGGCCGTCGTTCCTTTATCTGACTTGGTGCAACTAGAGCGTGAGGAGGGTTTGAGTCCTCTCTGGGTGGAAACTTCCTGTTTGTGTTTACGTTTACTGGAGGATCAGATTGTTGTACTGAAGTCTCAGTTGAAGCTTCTGAAACTGTCTCTAAGTGCTCATGTGCTGCGAAAAAATCCAGTCCATGCATGCGCCGCCTGTGCTCCTCCAGTTTGGCTTTACACTCCGCAGCCTTCGCCCTCATCTCCAGGAACTGATGCTGCAAGTGTCTCTCGAAAGCTTCCTCTGCTTTTAATTCATTCTCCCAAAACTGGATCTGCTCCGTCTCCTCTTCCACCAGTCTCTGCTCAGCCTCTTGTTCAGCTTGATTGACCCTCTGTCTTCGCTCTAGCTCAGAAATCAGCTTGTCCACGTGTGCTATCTGGACCTGCAGGTCCTGCAGATATCCCAGCTGATGTATGATTGTTTCTCTGAGCTTCACTTTCTCATCTTCAGCTGTAACACCTCTGGGGTTCAACACCTCTTCTGATCTTATGTCCTGAGTTTTCTTGCAGTGTTTGCTTTCTTTCCCCCTCGTTGGACTTCCCATGCAGCAGGATGTTTGATGATCAAAGTCAGACTTTAAACTCTTCTGACCTCTGATTTTACTTCTGCTGCTTTGACCTGAGCTTTCTTTGTCAACTGTGAGTGAGACGGTCAAAGAAGCACGACTCTTTTT
>RPOG01006259.1:0-20183 GCA_008086565.1 Thalassoma bifasciatum | reverse complement strand
GTAATTTTCACCTTGTCAAATGTCAGGGTGGTGCAACCGTAACATTAGACTTTTATTTTAAAGTGAAGAGAATAAAACAGGAAACAGGAAACTGCATCAGCCAGAGGAGCCCAAATGACATTTGTGACCAAGTGGAAAAGTTTGTAGATTTCTCTGAAATACTGATAAAAAAGGTTTTTTCACTTCATTGGTGACTGGAACAATTTCCATGTCAGGTGGTACAACCAATGTAATAATGTGAAATGTTATTTTAACATCAAATTATTTATCTTATTCACACATAAAATAAATGAAACACACAAAATGAAAATGAATGAGTCACTACAGACACTTGAGAGATACTTGCCAATAATTTCACACAGAAAAAATAACAGGAACATGTAGATATATTTTCATATATTTGGTTGCGCCACCTGACATTTTTGGGTGCTCAAATTAAAAATACTAAAAATTATGAACCTAAAATCTTTGAAATGTTGGTCAGCTACTGAAATCTGTTAGAAAACATAATTCTTCTCTCAGAAATATGTTTTTATCCATTTTCAAAGAACTTTTTAAAAATAAGTTTTTAGACCCTCTTTTTGTCATTGACCCATATACTATGTACTATATACTATATGCAGTGTCTACTACATACTGCATTAGAAGGTAGTATGTAGGAGGCGAATTCGGAAACGGCCCATGTCTGCATGCTGCTCTCTGCCCGAGTACCCGGCCCCTCCCCCTGCAGCTCCTCTCCCCCATTCACACTCACACTCTGCCGCTACAGGAGGAGAGGACAGAAGTAACGGCGACAGAAACAACTATTTTATTCACTTCATGGTAAGCTGTGACTTTGTAAACAATATGACTCTAAACTTAAGTGCTCCATGACAAAAGCTGTTCTGGAGTAAACACGCTGTGAAGACATGTCAGGACATGTTTGTTCACGGAAGTTTTAGAGAGTGTTTTTATACCGTGTAAGTTGCTTTTAAGTGAAATAAATACATACGTCAACCATTGTCTGGTGAAACACTATAACACGATGTTTTTAACGTCGTGTGAGTTGCATCTTTATTAAACAACGATATACGCAACTGTTAACTCCCATGTCCACCATTAATATAAAAATACTATAAAGAGTCTCACAAGTATTTTGTAGTGATTTTATTCATTGCATGTTTTGAAAGCAGCTACATTATTATGTAAAATATAGTTCAGTCCCTTGCATTAAATGTAAGATGGACTTTTCATAAGCTAGTATATATGACTATTTGATCATGCTTCAATGTTTTTGGGAATGAGCCTTTAAAAAACACATAATGTATTAGTTTAAAAACACCTCCCATTAGCTTGTGTATTATCACTTTTTTATTTAAAAATTGTCAACTATATTCAAATTCTGTGTTTATTACCAAAATGCACTAAGTATGTTTTCATCACACAGGCAGATGGAGAGAGTGAGGTGAGGAGCCACTTCTCTAAGGACGGTCAGGTGTTGGATTCAATATCTGTGTGCCAGGGCTCCAGCACCAGCAAGACTAAAAACACCACCAATTTGTTTACAGTTAGCCTATTTTATTTATCACTGTGCTTACAGTTTACCTTATTTATCAGTTGGTTTACAGCCCATATGTTGACAGTTTTATGATTTAAGTTCCTTGTTTAAATATTTTGGGGTATTATAACAATTTGTGTTCATGTACATTAAATACCCTGTGTTTATGAATGTTCTTATTTCATGTATCAGCCAATATATCGGATATCGGCTTTTTTTTGCCCCAAATATCGGTATTGGTATCGGCCTCAAAAATCCCATATCGGTCGGGCTCTTTTTACGACTTCTGAGACCAAATGTGTTTGAATTGTTTGATGTCACTGCCTATAGAGGAATCCAGGTATAAGGACCATACCAAATGTTTGGTATTATGTTCTCACTTGAGTGCCTTGTAAAAAATATATTTCCAAATATATTCTGTTGTAAAAACACATCTTTCTCTGTGCATGTGTTTACAAAGACTACAATGTAGAGCTCATTTAAAGGCATTTAATTTAATATAATACAAACAATTACAGCCATCTTCACTCCATCAACAGGGATTTTACGCAGGTCAATTCTGCTAATATGAGCTCTGTAAATTTTCTCAGTGAAGCTCTGATGATGACACAGTTTCCTGTGTGAGAAACCAGACAAAGGTCCAAAGAAGATTCATCGTCTTCGTGATTAAGTGACGGACAAAAGCAAGAGGAGGAATGGAGGACGTCCACATCTGTGCAAAGAAACAAAATGAGTCCGTCCAAAGCTTCAGTCTTTGATAACTTCAGGATCCTGATTCTCTGCCGCCAGCTGCAGCTGTTTTTGCCTCTCCATGTAGCGGTATCCTCGCATCACGCAGAGGTAGCCCCCGTATGCCGTCAGCAGCATCATGGAGGCGGAGAACGTCCGGTAGCCGATGTCAGCGAGGCGCTTTCCAGTGATCATGATGACGATCCTGAAAAAGAAGTAAGAGTAGATTTAACAGGAAATAATCACTAACAAAAGCTAGTAGAGACAGTAAGTTTTGTGTCAACAAATAAAAACATCTCTTTATCACAATCACTATAGTATTTTATAGCAGAAATTGATTTGCAGCACCTTTCCCTAGTAAAGTCTTTGAGTCTGTGAAAGATAAAAATAGTTAAAGCAAAAATCTGAATTAGGTTTGGAACTGAAAAATATTTTCTAAAAGCCCATGAAGCAGTGACAAACAGAAAATCAGACATGAGTACAGGCTTGTTGCTCTTTAACCAGGATCAAGTGTCTAAACATGGTGAAGTTTTCTGAGTAAAAAAAAATTCTGCAGAAAAACTCAGATCTACAACATGAAATAAAATTCCTAAAACTAAAAACTTTATATTGACTCAAAAACACAGCTGTGTTGTCACAATTATTTATTTATTAATCAGGCTTTTCAAGGCCTGATTTTAACTATTTGAATCCCAAACTCACTGGTGGGAGCTAAAAAAAAAACCACTTTTTTTTTTCTAAATGATTGGCATTGGCATGGTTTGTCCAATCCAAATTGAAAAACTGGAGGAATTTTCAGATTTTCAAGTTTCAGGTGGCATTGGCAACATAACTAAACTGGTCAGAAAAGATTCAAGAATTTCATTGACATGGCATTGATTCTCATCGCTTTGAAAATTTCTTAAACACACTTTGTTTCCAGTTAAATCATGTACAAAAAAATGCTTATGGGCCTTGAATAATGGACATACGCACTTTGGCTTTAGTCATGGTTTCCTGAACTCATAGAGATGTAAGACTTGATATTGCAGATATTAATGAGACCACAGTGAGTGACACAAATGTCCCAACATCCATTTTGTAGATTATTTTATGTAGCACCAACATCAAAGTGGGTCCTATATTCTTAAGGTTTGAGGGTAAGTTAAATGTGGTACCACTACTTTCTAATTTTTTTTAACCTTAATAGGACAAAACCAACATTTTTCTTGTATCCTAATAATTTATGTCTTATACATTTTGTTACACTACATGAGGACATAATTGAGTTTTATCAGATAATAGCCATGGCTTTCCTGAATCTATAGCAGTGCAGTGCTTCACTTTGTAGAGATTAATGAGATAACAGAGTTAAAATGTATAAGAAGCAAGACACAAACATTAACTGCTTAGAATTCAGAGGTTTAAAGAATATTCAGGATGAAAAATTACTGTAAACACATCATAGCATGTACACATTCATCACATAAACCATAAACATCGTAACTAGTATTATTCAATAACTCAATTTCTGAGCAACACTGAAGACGTTTTGACCAGGTTTTGCTGACGGTAAGAAAAACTGAACCCACAGTAATTTTTAGCAAACTCATTTTAAATCTGCACATTGGAGTGAAGTTATGTGTGACTTTCCAACATGTTTGTTTGGTTTATTATTCCTGAATGTGAAACTGTGGGTCAGCTCTGCTCTGAAGAAACATGTACACACAGATTAAAACAGTTTTTATAAACTCGCTCTTTCCTCGTAGCCTTTAATATCAAGTGAATATTCATCTCTTACCTTTATTTCAACAAAACGTCTGCAAACTAAGGTTGTTGTTGGTTTTTCTGCTTCAATGTCAGCACGAAGACATGAGATAAATTAGCACACGAGCTATTGAGCTAACTCACATTCGCTTTCGTAAGGTACGGAAGCCTACAAGGGAGTTTTCTTTAATTTAATATGAGAATAGAGGAACAGTTATAGTGCGCCCTCTTCAGACCTGGAGTTCATACTGTCGGTGTTTCCAAAGTACACTTTGTTCATTTTGTTACAGAAACTTGTTTTCATCCACAATAAAATAATTCCACATGAAATTAATAATAAAAAAGAACTTTACAAAATTAAACTTTAGAATTACATTTTCCAAATACATTTGTTTTGACATTTAGAAAATATCAATACCCAACAGTTTTTTTCTTGTTCTTAAAAACAAATTTTCCCGACTCTCGGGATCTGTCAAAATTATCCCCATTGTGTTATTATTTAAGAATTTTTTTAAATATACTTTTTAGTTATTTTAACTTTAAAGACTTGTAACAAAAATTACTTACTTGAACACAAAGGTTGGGAGCATATACTGTATAATGATACATATATATATATATATTTGTACATGATTTAACTGGAAACAAAATATTTTTAAGAAATTTTCAAAGCGATGAGAATCAATGCTATGTCAATGAAATTATTTAATCTTTTCTGACCAGTTTAGTTATGTTGCTAATGCCACTTATGACACACTCGGGTGCCATCTGAAACTCGAAAATCTGAAAATTCCTCCAGTTTTTCAGTTTGGATTGGGCAAACCATGCCAATGCCAATCATTTTTTTTAAAAAGTGTTTTTTTTTAATATCTATATACAGTCATTGGTTGGGAGATGGGCTCAGTGTATCTTGGGCAATGTTGTATCATGGAAAACTTCTTACTTTTTTCAGTTTACCCATTTTGATTCTTTTGTATGTCTGTTGTTTTTTTATTCTCTTTATTTATTTACAACCCTTATTCCCCAAAAAAAAAGAGGAAAAAGAAAAAAAATCAAACTGGAAATGTTTTTTTTTTCCCCTATGAGCCATAATCCTCTTGATTTGCAATATCTTTCGAGTGACTACACATCAGTGATTGCATCGAATGTGTTGCCATCCATAACATTATTGCACACGTTTTAATACTCAATGTTGCTGTTGCTCTTGTACTTTAACGTAATTTGTTGCAAAATTAAACTTTAGAATATCATTTCCAAATACATTTATTTTGACATTTAAAAAAAATATAAATACCCAACAGCTTTGTTTCTTGTTCTTAAAACATTTTTTTCCCGACTCTCAGGATCCGTCAAAATTATCCCCATTATGTTATTATTTAAGAATTTTTTAATATACTTTTTAGTTATTTTAACTTTAAAGACTTGTAACAAAAATTACTTACTTGAACACAAAGGTTGGGAGATGGGCTCAGTGTATCTTGGGTACCCATGCTGAAAATTCATCAATTTTTGGTACCAATCACCATCTTTTAATCTTTTTTTTTGTAATTGGTATTTTGCATTTTCCCATTTTATTTTTAGCTGATGTAAAAAAAAAAGAAAAAAAAAAAAAGAAAATCTTACAAATCTAACCATTTATAGTTAGTGTATTGCATTTCTATATCAAACATTTTTTATTGAATGATTTCGGTGTATTACACGACCAAACGTTGTTTTAAATTTACATTTTACATTTTACTTTTAAACCGAACATTTGCGCTTTGTTTTGTTGATACGTCATTAACCCGGAAGTAGATGACGTAAGGGGGCGGGCTCTCTTCACTTCTACCATGGAAACGTGTTCGATAAAAACTACAGATGATCAACATGATTTAACTAATGATCCAGGAACAGCCCGTTATGGAAACTTTATAAACTATTACACCTTTAACCCTCCTGAAAACCGCCTGAGTCTGATTCCACAGACTTTGCTCCAGGATTTATTTCTCAGTGACGAACACAGAAACACGCTGATACTGGACGTGGGCTGCAACTCAGGGGTGAGTCAAGAGACAACCAGGATTATTTAACACTAATAAAATTAATTTTTGATTTAAGGAAGGATTTATTTTTTAGTCAAATATGTTTTCATTGAGAAAAAAAAACATTGCATACATCTTAAATATACATTCATGTCTCCTTTTACAATTTTCTGTTATGGATTCCATTTTTATATTTACCATTATATTTAAACATTTTAACAAAGTTTTTAGAATCAATTGAAGAACAAAGATAATTGAACACGAACAGAAGGAAAGGGAGAAGAACAGTTAAAAAAAAAAAAAGGGGGGGGGTATAAATAAATAATTTAGAGAGAGGAAAATAATAAATAAATTTAAAAAAAGGGGGGGGCAATGGATTCAAATATCATAGTACACATAGTATGTATGGAGTATTAAGTATGAAATTGAATGGAGAACAAACTGAGAAGGATTTAAACAAACGTGGTACATATACATCCATACATATCTCCATACAACTAGACTGCCATTTACATATATCTACATACACACATTAAGAGAAGGGAAAAAGAATAATAATAAATGAAAAATAAAAAAATAAAAAAAAACAGGGATATTAGGAATTACCTCTGGTCTAGGGTACCTTAAATCTCCAGTATCTCCCTTCCTTCACCTCCCACCCCAATAACCCTCCCTATAAGCCTCACTCTTAACTACTTGTCTGTTCATACTGTATACTAAATTTACAATTATACAGGTTTCTTAGTTGCTAGATATGATATCAGGGGCATCCAGCTCTTATTAAATTGTGGTATTCTGTCTTTTAAAGTATATCTTATCCTTTCTAAATGGAGTGTTTTAATAAGCTCGTTCAGCCACATCTTACAGGTCGGACCTTTAGTATTTTTCCAATGCAAAAGTATCAGTTTTTTTAGCTGTGATAATGAGGAAGGATTTATTTTGATTTATTCCAATATCAGATAGAACTAAGCCACTATTATTATGATGTAAATTTATTTGCACAGTCATTTAGTTTTAAACAGTCATCTTTGGGTTTCTGTTTGAAGTGAACTTTTTCTGCAATGTAATCATAAATAATGTATACAAGCTCATTTCCACCAGGGTTTTTTTTTTCTTTTTTTGCCAATTTTCAGTCAAAATTTTGAGATAAGAAGTCAATTTATTGATTTAAATAATGAAATACTAGCTTTTCATTTCATAATTTTGACTTTTTAGCCAAAAATTTCAACTTAATATCTCAAAATTTTGACTTTTTTCTTCATCATTTAACCCAACTGTCTCAAAATTTCATTTTCTTGTCTCATAATTTTGACTTAATCTTAAAATTTTGACTTTATTACCTCAAAATCTCAACTTTTTTCTATAATTTTGACTTTTAATCCTAAACCTTTAACTTCTTCTCCTAATGTCTAATTTATTCACTCAAAATTTTGACTTCTTATCCGTAATTATTGACTTAATCTTAAAAATTTGATTCTAGTATTCTACAATTCTACAATTTCATTTAGCAGACGTTTTTGTCCATAGCGACTTACAACAGTACAGTACACTACAGTACAACAGTAAATGTGATTGGTCTCCAGTGTCACAGGTGTCAGTGTTTTTTTAATATATATAAATAAAGGCATAGCCAATACTTTAACAACAGCTGCAGCATTATTCAGCGTAGAATGACAATCAGTATCTCAAAATTATAACTTAATTATCTTACATTTTTGACTGTTTATCTCAAACTTGACTTAATTTGGGCCAAAATGTCCCCCAGACATAATTTTACCACCAAAAGGGTAAAAGAGGAAGTACCGTCACCCTACCTTATAGTCAAGCTTGAGTTAAACGATAAATCTCTTCTCTTTCTGGGTGTTATAATGAGTCACCTTTCTTGTTTTCCTGTCAGGACCTGAGTGTGGCTTTATACAAACACCTGGTCCAGGGGTCAGAGAAAAGCAGAGTTCACCTCCTGGGCTTCGACCTGGACGAGCAGCTCATCCAGCGAGCTCAGCAGGCCAACCCTCTGCCCGACAACATCTCCTTCATCCCCCTGGACGTGACCCAGGACACACAGCAGCTGCAGGACTACCTCACCCAGCACGGCAGCTCCCACTTCCACCTGTGCGCCTGCTTCGCTGTCACCATGTGGGTCCACCTGAACCACGGAGACGCCGGCCTCCTGCAGCTGCTCTCTCGTCTCTGCTCCATCAGCCAACACCTGCTGCTGGAGGTGCAGCCGTGGAAGTGTTATCGAAACGCAGCGCGGCGCCTCAGGAAGGCCGGACGCTCAGACTTTGAACATTTTAAGACCTTAAAGATCCACGGGGACATAGAGACACACGTGACAGAGCATCTGGAGAAAAACTGTGGCATGGAGCTCGTCCAGATCTTTGGTGAAACGACGTGGAGCCGAAAACCAATGCTTTTTAAAAAGAGGTGAGACTGAAGGATGGTGCTGCACAGGAGCTGAAGACCAACACTGAAGTCACCTTTGATACAAATCTGCATATTTATTTGCATAAATCCACAGCTTTTATGAGGAGGAAAGTCATTTTTTCAGTCTAATAAACTTGACATTGGGGTTACAACAATTGATGTCCTCATAGTTCACACAATAGTTCTTAATTATTCTGGATTTGTACATTTTCAATGAACGTCAGTAAAAAGTAAAAAGCTGTTCACCACACACTCCCAGACCATGAAGAGCTGTTTTCATGTTTTTTTTGGTTTTTTTTTTCTTCAGCCTTCAATCATGTAAAAAAGAATAAAAACACGTTCTCAAAATTTGACTCATTTGTAGTAATCAAAGAGACTCTTAAAATCTGAAGCTGGATTGTCATGAAGTGTAATGTGAATTTAAGCTTAATTTGATCTTTCCTGGACTCTCAAACCTGCTTTGTGGTTCTGGATCAAACTTTGGTTGGATAAAGTTCATACATTAAGGTTTAGATTATTTGAAAATAAAATGTTCTTGAGAAAAGATTTAAAGAGCAAAACAAAGATTTATTTTCCCTCACAAACAATAGGAGGACAAGTCAGTGATGAATGTTTCAAGCAAAGAGTAGAAACTGAATGGGAAGTAAATAATTTCCAAGCTACAGCATATTTAATGTTTTAAATGAATTTAATTTATTTTAATGTCTTAATCTTAGATACATGCATTTAAGATTCTTAAAGGATACACAGACGCCCTGTTAAAGGACAGAGCTTTTACTGTTGCCCAAACTCTGCGTTTTTTACTTCACTCTTTTACAAATCAACTCAAAAAAATGTACTTATTAACAAAAACGCTCACAACACATGACTTTTACAGTCCCCTGATATCTGATCTGACTTTCTGTATCTTGTACCTGTTCTTGTACAAAATTTCAAGCATCTCTGAGCATCTTTAAAAGTGCTACACAAGTCCTCTATTATTTAAATGGCACATTAATGTCTGCACTGTCTGCTTTTTGGAAATTTTGCAATATCTGACTTCCACAACTTCAGAATAGATTTTCCTCTTTCTCTTTTTGTTTATAGGTTTGCATTCAATTTGACGTAAAATGTTATAATTTATCCATGCATTGGTTACGTTTATTTCCTTTTAAAGTCTATTTTCTTTTCTTAATTGATACATGAGCGTGTGGGAGGGTTTTTTTGGCTGCAGTTAATTTGTAATAATGTTGCAAGCTATGTCTTGTATGTCTTTGTAACCTGCTACTGGATACTGTGAATTTCCCTCAGGATCAATGAAGTATCTATCTATCTCTATATCTATCTATCAAGTGTTCATTCATCAATAGCTTCCATAAATGAAGAGATTATTTTAGTCAGATTACAAATACTGGAGACAGGTTGAACACAGAATAACTATTTTGAGACAAACTCAAATGATGTGAGTGATTAGAGTCAAAGTTTTTCTATCTCAAATACTGAGCATAATTTTGGGTTTGTGAGTTTCTAAGGATGTTTGGAATCAAGGTCCTAGATTTTGTTAGTTAAAAAAAGTAATCAAAACATGATTTAAAACCTCTGTTTGATGCTTGTAAAAGAGTAATAAGAGGATAGATTAACCTCAAGGTATTTCAGTAAATGAAAGAAGCAATATTTGCATGAGTGTGAAGAAATAATCTTTGTGACAGAGAAGCCATTTACTTCCTGTTTGTCTTTCAACTGCAACACACTTTGATTTAATATCTTTATTTTTCTTGAATTAAGGTGTCCTTTATATGAATAAAATGAAAATGACTGACTTATATGTGTAAGGAGGAAGCTTCAATGACCACAATGCAAAGCTGCAAAATAAGACTTGAGCCGACTTGTTAATTTTCATCATTTTAATTACAGAATACTAAAAATAACATTACATAAAATGTCTTTTTAAAAGAAACCATTGAATATTACAAAGGTTGTAAATTTTGTAAAGTTAGGATATAAAATCTTTGAACAGTGGTGCATAATTGAAAAGAAAAATAATTTTCATAAAATGTATATATTAACTGTTCTACTACATAAAAAATGAGATGGACACAAAATCGCAGACAGACGAGATGAGTGGACACCGCCATTACCGCAGTGAGCTCTCCTTTCCAAGGAAGAAAGACTTGAGATGCACAGCACACACCACAATCAGCTTCAGGTCTCAAGTTATGTCAATGTTCAAAAAAAAAAAACAGAAACGAAAGAAAAAAAAAACAAAACAAGAGGGTGGATTTACAGCGGAAGAAAACCAACAAGCTCCAAAGACTACAAAAAAGTGACTTGGTGGCTGCTCCCAATATTCACACACATCTCAAACTAAACTGGCCTTGGTTCCATAGACACACACTGTTTTTCCACAGGTTTAAGCTGTACAAAGAGTTTTGAGAAACCTCATACTTAAAATTCATCCCACCAAGACAGGGAAACAACGATCAGCCAGCTTTCAGTGTCATCACACAGCCATTCCTAAATCCTACTGTACAACTGGTCAGTCAGATCCACTGAAAGCTACCATGGTCACAGAATTCAACATCAGGAATTAGACTATACACAAGAGAAGAGAAGAGGAGGAGGAGGGGGAGGAAACATGCATATTCCAACAGTGTGCTTGCTTTCTTACTCTTCCTTCTCAGATTCACCCTGTGTCACTTCACCTCGAGCCCTTGTTAAGATGTTTAAGCCACAGATTCGCTCAATAAGAATCGGCCGTCGAGGACCGTCCTCCACGTGCACCACACACTGGCCAGTCAGGTCCACACAGAGGTATTTCATCCATCTCCTGCTGTTTGGGAGACGTGTTGTGTCACATTTTTTTGGTAAACAGACACAAGAGGGGAGGGGATTAACAGTTTATTCAGGTGTTCTTTTCTTTTTTAAAAAAAGGTCCCAGATATGAGTTAAGAGTTAGGCTGAGTGGCAGAATCACGGTTCATTCTGTGCAGTAGTAGTGGTTTCGTCGGCCCACGAAGAGCAGGTGGAGGAAAGCAGAGAAAAAGAGTGAGAGGGGGAACAAACGATAACCATCTCAGAGGACAACAGAGGCATTGAAGGAGGAAAACGAGGCGACGGAGGCCAGCGGAGCTACTTGGTTTGGCTGGTGTGTCGCTCAGACAGCTGGAGAGTTCGGAGAGGAGAAGAGCTGCTGCTGCTGCTGCTGCTGCTGCTGCTGCTGCTGCTGCTGCTGAAGCTAATAATGCTGTTTAGGTTCAGATGAGTCCCCCTGAGTTAGTGCACACGTCAGAGTCAGGCAGGCCGAGCCCGCTTGTTCGTTAAGAAATCCACAAAAAGAAGCGTTAAGAAAAAAATCAATTTTATAATCAAGCTTACAATTAGCTTTGGAGAAAGAGAGAAAGAGCCTGTCGTAGTTTGTACAAGTCTGTGATGAGGAGAGGGGTCGGGTGGTGTTAGTGTGGAGGAGGAGGAGGAGGAGGAGGAGGGGGGAGACAGTTCAGGTGTAACAATATTTTCTGAGTCCTGCTCATTTTTCGGAAACTCTGACAAGTTTGCATTTTGTGTTGTGAATGTGCGCTTTGTTGAGCCCAACCAGAGAGTGGGTGCTGTTGTTTGGAGCGTTCTCGTGTCGGAATCGGATCATCGGACATGATTCTCGGTGCAGGTCTGCCCAGCAGGCGAGGGAGGAGAGGGGGGGGGGGGTCTGGTTGGGTGCTGGTGTTGCAGGTTTTGCTGACTGTGAGTCAGTCAGGCAGACAGACAGACAGGTAGGTAGACAGGCAGATGAGCTGTAACGGGGTTTTTCAGGTGGAGCTGCGGCTAAATGAGAGGAGCCGTCTCCATCAGGCCTTTGTTGGGGTCCAGGCTGGCGAAGAAGCGGACGTCCCGGTCTTTGTCGGACTGCAGGGCCATCACAGTCTCTTCCAGCTCGTCTGAGTAGG
This sequence comes from Thalassoma bifasciatum, assembly GCA_008086565.1. Classification (NCBI taxonomy): domain Eukaryota; kingdom Metazoa; phylum Chordata; class Actinopteri; order Labriformes; family Labridae; genus Thalassoma; species Thalassoma bifasciatum. The sequence goes on along the minus strand of RPOG01006259.1, from coordinate 7,803 downwards.
CACAGCCCGGCTCTTTGAAGAACGCTGGGACACAAACGCAGCACTCAGTTAGTTACAGGAGAACAGGACTGTGGAGCATCAAAGTACAATGACTCTTGAACATTGTTTTGTAGCGACAAAAAAAGTAGATCCCCGGTAAAAGCTGGGTGTTTTATCACTCCAAGAAAGTTAAGAGTGGGGTAATGGAAGTACAAGGTTATAGGATATTTATTTTATGTGCAAGAAAACAGCAGAAACAGTTGAGTCAAGTCAACAAAATATTCATGTTGTCAAAACAGAGCTGTGTTTTGTAGTAAGATAAAAGGTCCAAAGGGGGGCAGTAGCTGTAACTACTGTACTTTCCAGACTACAAGTTGCATCAGTCAATAAATGCATCACAATGAGGGAAAAAACATAGAAGTCACACTAGACAATGAGTCACTTTTATTCAGAATGATTTGGTGTGTTTACGGTATTTTCAGAGAGAAATAATTTCCCTACAGCACCTCACATCTGTGACCATAGTTAAGTTTCAGTTTCAACTAAGGGCCATTTTATTCAGGATAAAAACCCAGTATTGGGATTTCTGGAATTCCCTTGTATAGCACAAAGGGGAGCTGTGTTTTACAAAATCATTAGTGCGTTTAAAAAAAAAAAAAAAAGGCATATAGTTGTTTTCAGAATGAACAGCACCAACAGTTAAATGCATAAAACTTAAGAGTAAACAGGAGCACCATTGGAAAAGTTAATTAGTGTCAAACATTGTAAACAAACTGCAGGTTAGTGGGAGTTGTTTTGACATCAAACTGTAGAAAAAACATATCAGCAGAGAAAAAACATCATCAACACTTGCAAAGGTTAATTTTGTTTTAGTGAGATTTGCTTGAAAACATGTCGCTCTGCTGCTTCAGACAATTACTCAAAGAATGAATAAATTGATTTTACGGATGAAGAAACCTGGTTGTGTTGAAGTTATGAGCAGGTGTGGTTTATGACAAGTGTCTGCGTCTCTGCGTTTACCTTTCTCCATGACGCTCTGTCGCAGAGCCTTGGCCACCAGCACTCGCACATTGGCCACCGGGTCCGAGGAGAGGCTGAGCAGGCTGGGTAAGAGGTGCTGGCTGAACTGGTCCATGGGCATACAGTCCTCCTCCACAATGGCCTGCAAGGCGAACAATACGAGGAAACATTAAAAGACTCGTTCACACCGAGGGAGAGCCAAACACGGAAAACAAGGAGGAAAAGGGTCAGCAGACGCATACCACAGAGCCAGAGTACGTGAGCGCACAGAGGCTGTAGGAACAGGCTCAGGAGTAAAAAACACTTAACACTTAGAGAAACATGCCAAACATAAACAAAAACTCTTTATTAGTTAACTTTCTTTGGAGCTAAGAAGAAACAAGCAGTCACAGACCTGGCAGATGAAGGCGAAGGCCTGCCGTCCCACCCACTTAGGACAGTGGCAGAACCTGACGGTGAGTTCGTTGATAAAGTTCTGGCCAAGATCATCGGCCCCGGATGCATACAGCTTCTGCAGGATCTCTACAACCTGGGAACATGGGGAAAGACGGCAAACTTAATGATATACTGAGAGTTTGAAACTGTACTTAATGTGGAAATGAGAATATAGGTCAAGTTAAGATTCAGGAGATAAAAGGAACAGGTTTACAAAGTATGAGCAAAAAGAAATAATTTATAGTAAGTATTACAGTCACTACGGTCACAGAGCCTGATAATCTCAAGTCCTTATTTTGCATTGAAGGAAACATGTTGAGAAAAGTGTCTTATACTTAATAATGGTATGATAGACCCATCAGCAACTTAGTTAACCATTAAACTTAAAAAGTTCAGTCTAAAGTTACGAAATCTAACATAAAAATTAAAAAAATTCTACTGTGACTTCCTAGTTCATCCATGGAAGCCCCTTTCTGCTAGTTAAAAAAATAAAAGCTAAAATTTGGCTTTGATGTGATATTTTTTTTTTTTGGCCATATAAAGTCAAAATTTTAAGATAAAAGGTTAAATTTTAAGACAAAAAGTCAAAATAATGACAAAAACGTAAAAGTCAAAATTAGCTGAAGTTTTTTAACTTTTTCGACCCAAAATTTTTTTTTTTTTTTTTTTTTAAGTTCTAATGTATTTTACAAAAATAAATTCTAATTGTCAGTTCTAAAACTCGAGTTTTCAGTTTCAGTATTCTTTCTTTACGTTTTGAAATAGACAAATAACGTTTTTTGAACTATAAAATAGAGTTTTGAAACTGAATGTGCGGACAAATTTTTTTTTGTTTTACTTTTTTGTAACTGACAAAAATTGACTTTTACATCAACCTGAAATTTTGAGAGGTGTTGTTTAACAAATGTGTGTGCAAAGTATATTTCCTGTTAAGTCAGAAAAAGGAATTTTAAAACCTGTCAGTGCTTTTCCTCTTTCAGGGGATGTAAAACTAACTGAATATCATTGATCAGAGTGAGTAACTTCCTGTTGGTCTCAGTTTTTCCAGTGTTTTTGCTGATCAAACCATGTGCAGCTCATTGCCCGAATTCAAACTTCACAGACATTCACAAAAAATAATAATAAACAAAGCAAACAATCCCAGGTTTAAGGTCGTGAACGTACCAGTTTATAGGAGATCCACCTGACTTCTGACACCTTATCGGAGCAGAGAGTGAGCGCTATCTGTCTGAGGTAGTCATACACGTCGTAGTGGCTGTACAACTCAATGATCAGGATCAGCTGCCTGCAGATGGACAAAGACAGAAAGAATTACACGTCAGTAAAGAAGAATTATTCCAGAAACATCAAGATTAGGAGGAGACGCACTCTGCCAGCTCGTATCTGAATCTCCAGTTGCGGCTGTTGTCGGTCACCATGAACTCCTGCAGCTGGTACAGATACTCTCTCCTCTTGTCTGCGTGGAGAAGCTGAGAGAGAAAACAGAACAAGCTCAATTAACCCGCTGCACTTCAAGTGGAAGTTTCTTCTTCTTTAATTGTGACTTAAACAGCTTCACAACAGCCCGAAGGACAGTTTCCCACCTTGAGGAAGTCGTAGAGGTGTTTGAGCACCCCGATCCGAACCTCGTCCAGGTCTTTGAGGAAACCATTGAAGATGGGAACCAGATCCGCTGCTGTCAGCTGGTCTCCCAGGATGACCGCCAGCTCGTGGATGGAGAAAGCCAGCGTGCGCCGCACCTTCCACTGAGAGTGTGAGGAACAGAGGGAAAAACACAGCAAAGGATTAAATTAATAACTTTGATCATAAAAGAGTCCAAACAGGAAAAAAATCCTTCCTTTTTTTATTTGGTAAGAACAAGTGTATACAGTTATACACACAACATAAATTCAGACACAAGATTCTTCTCTTTTTTATGGGCATTTTTAACTCCCTTCAGCATCACTTCTGTTAACATTATTTCCTGTTTAACTTCTTTCCCCATCAAAAAAAACTTTAAGCCAGTTCCTTTCCCTCACCAGCCCTTATATACAAAACCAAAAAAATGACAAAAAAAAACTATAAACCGACAACGAGAACATAGAAAATCTTACACTCCAAACTATTTATAATAACAGGGAGCCGATGGTAAGGAAAGAGAAAAAAGCCTCATACTTTAGAAAACATTTGAACAATTCAGAAAGGTCATAGAAAAAATAATCGACCCTTGTTGGGGTAATATGATCTTTTCCATTTTAAAGCTTTTAAAATTATGTCAATCTAACCATGCAAAGATGGAGCTGTCAGCCATTTGTCATTTTCTTAGAGGAGAAATCCACAGTTTGATTGTTTTTGAGCTGTTTTTACAGGTATCTTTTATAACTCATGGATTAATCAAAAATATTAAGTAACCTAGAATGTTCTTGTGTACTCCCAACCTCAATGTACTCAGTTCACTATCACAAAAAAAAAGAAACGAGAAAGGATTCTTGTTTAAGAACCTAAACCTACAAAATTCCAAACAAATTATCAAACATTTGTATCCCTCAGTGAAAGTTACAGAACAGAAAACTGCAAACAAAATGCAGTTAAGTTGAGAACAAACCCTGACATTTCTGTGAACCTCTCTCAGGGACTGGTGGTCTGAGCAAACAGCTGAACAGAGCAGCGTTGTCATGCTCACAGTGACCCTCAGTGCTGTGATGAAGTAATGAGCAGCAGTGTGACTAAGAGCTGTCACACACACTCACTCTCTCTCTCTCCCTCCCTCTCTCTTTCTGCTGCTGCAGAGTGAAGAAACATTTCCCCTCACACATTTCCATCTCTTTCACACGTCTTCAAGCGACGCGTTTGCACAACAAGTGTTCCTCAAAGTGAGTGGAGGACGTTACTGAAGAATATTAAGAAGATTGACGAGGACGAGCATCACAACGTAGAAATGTTCTTACTCCCAACATAAAATAAGACAGTACACGAAAACACTGTTGGATTCGTGACATATGTGTAACAGCCATTAAATCACTCTAAATTGACAGGCATGTTCCCCCAACCTGAAATCAGCCTACTACCACGCCTCATTTCATCTACATAAGGACATCTGTTCAGCCTATCAGGAAGAGGAGCCATTGACCTCAACGTCCGTGAAAACACAGCTCTTCCCCCTGACCCCTCACGTTGGGTCCTGACCGCCGAGGTGATAAATGATCAGCTGACTCTCCTGGTGCTGTGAGGGAAATCGTGCCGGGTATCAAAAAACATAAACGACACATTAAAACAGCTGCTAGATAAGTTTTGCGAATGAACAAATAAGTTCCATAGACTCGAGAAGAGATGCATGCCCAGTTCATATCATTAACTCCTGTGCTTTTTACTTACTTTGTGTTAGAATTTATCCGGATCTGTTATTTACAAACTGAACTCAACTTACATCATAATTTCCACAAACAAAAAGAGTAAACCTTTCCTTTATTTGTGGGAAGGCAGCACTAAATCAATGCAAACCACAGCCAAAGATAAAACATGAAGCAGTTCTCAACAAACAAGTGGTGATTTAAGTGCATCTGTCACCTGAAGATTATCTTTAGTAAAGCAGAATCAAAGTGTTCAGTGTAAGTGACACTCGTAAAATGCACAATCTTCCAAGAAGTGTGAATAAATTTTCGTGTATGCAAGAAAGTCTAAAAGCTCAAACAGATTCATACTGCCACAAATACTCAAGCTCAGCTGTTTACTGTTTCAGGTTTGTCTTTGATTTAAGCTCAAAAACACAGACGATTCCTCCTGAAGCTAAATGGAATGACTAAAGTGAGCTGCACATCAAAGTGTTGCTTAAATATCTGAGTCTATGGAGGCATCAGTGCTCATGTTTTCAGTGGAACAGCACATTTAATCCCCCTGACTCTCTGATTCAGATTCACAGCCTACCTGCACATCGGTGGCCAGCGTCTCGTACGTGTCCTTGAGGCAGTGCCAGTTCTGTCGCCCCAGAGTGAGCGCCACCCCCGGCAGGCTGAAGGCACAGTGTTTGGCTATCTCTGTATCCACGGTCTGAGCGCGGGCGGGGTCCGTCATGGAGAGGTACTGATCCAAGAGCTGCTGGGGGATGACGTTCTGCAGACGGAGAGAGAGATTAAAGAGGGATGATCAAAGAGGAACGAGGGCGCAGAGGGAGGAGGTGTTTCATAATCCACGTGTGTGCTGATCGATAAGAACAGAGAGGCTGTGATCGATAGCCGCAGGATGTCTGATGGAAGTTGCTGACTGACCTGGATCTTAGGCCTGTCCTCAGAGACCGGGCTGTGGGCCGACTCGTCTTTTCCTTCTTCCTCCACACTCTCAATTAGTTCAGACTCCTGGGAAACATCAAACCCACGTTAGGCAACGTTCAGAAACAAGGAGGAGTAAGCAAATTAAAAACAGATTTATATATAAACATTTCTTATCACTACTTTGGGGGAGCTGTTTTCTCGAGTCTATTAGTTCAAAAAGAAAAACAGAGCTGGGCAGTAAATTGAAAGTTAGATTAAATCACGATATGTCCAGCTACAATATTCGTATCGAAGACAGTGCAATATTTCTTTAACCTGTAATACGTCAGAATACCAGATTCAATTTTTTGCAGATGTTTTATGCTTTACACCAGTGTTTCTCAACCCTGTTGAACCAAAGAGCCCCATTGGTGAAAAATAACTTCGAAAAAGAAACAATCTGAGTGGTGAAAAGTGGCAATAACTGCAGGAGGTAGCAATAAAATATATTAAAGGTGGCACGAATGGTAAAAAAAATATAGCAAATATGGATGAAAATGGGAAAATTTGGGAGGAAACTTGGAAAACAGTCAGAAAGTAGCAAAACTTATCAGAGGCTGAACATATCTGTTTCGAATATCCTCTTTTCTTGATCTGACGTGATATTCTAAATTTCTGAAACACTGAATTTGGGGTTGTCATTATCTGTTAGCAATAATAATCAACATTTCAAGAAATAAAGGCCTGAAATAATTCATTTAAGAGTAAGAAGTCTATACAATTTTAAGAGAGACCCAAAATATTAAACTTTTTTATGATATTCTGATTTTTGTAGATGTACATATTCATGCAAACAGAGCTTCTTTCGTGGATTATTTTTTGTATTACAAAAATTCTACTTTTCCTTCTCCTCATTAATGCAACTGATATCAACAACACATAAGATAAGGAACCTAAAAATGAGCACACAATAAATCACAGTTGCAATATGGGGACAAATAATTGCAACTAGATCACTTTTGCAAATTGTTCTGCCCTATAAACAGTCTCACATACATTAATATTTCCATTCCTGTAACTCCTCCATGATTGTAAATTGCACATTTTACAGTTATAAAGTCCATCTACAGCTTTGGAAGGCAACATTCCCTTCATTTTCCGGAGTTTTGTGCAGCCTTAAACCATCCAGATGGATGCCAAATCACGATCACAAGAGCTGCTACTATTTCCTTTGAGATGCCAATGAGAAGTGTGAAGACGCACAAATCAGAAATTGTGGATCTGGATCAAAATCTTATGACAGTTGTGTATGTTTTTGCTTGTGTTACAAACCCAATCACAGCCAAATCTGATCAAAACACACACACTCAGGCCTGAGATTGTGCCTTGAATATTCAGATCTTAAATGTGACGTCTTTGTAGATTTGTAGAAACACTTTCAGGATTTTTAAAGTAGGAAACAGCTATTTTGACTCACGTTCCTGCAAAACCTGCTAAGCTTAAAACATTCTCCAATAGCTTTTAAAAATTATCCTCAGGCTACAAAGATGTGACACCCTCTTACCGGAACAGGGGAGTCAGGGGGAGACTCTTCCTGATCCTCCAGCGGCTCCGTCTGTGTCTCTTCGTCTCCCTGCTCCTGCACCGGGCTGGACTCTGAGGACAGAGAAGTCTCCATCCTCTGCTCCTCCTCTGTGGGACTTTCCTCACATTCTGACTGAACCTCCACTGATTTGCTGTCCACAGACGGACTCTCCTCCACGCTCTCTGGCTGTTCTTTGGGCTGGGGTTCGGTCTGCTCTGTGGGGTCCGTGGGCTCTGTGGGGCTGTCGTCTGTGGGACTGTCGAGCTGAGCTGCCTTCAGGGCTGCTGACAACACCTGGACTTGAGCTGAGGGTAGACAAACAAACACGACTCAATATAAATGGCATTTAAGTGCCTAAGTTTCACATCCTGTTCTCTGCAGTGCCCCCACCTTGCACATCAGGGTCGTCCATGTGAGGCTGCAGACAGTCCAGGACTTTCTGGATCTGGTCACTGGTAGCTTGGCCAGGGCTGGGTTTAGAATCGAAACAACTGTCTTCGAACTTCTCCTCCTTTTCTTCCTCCTTCTTCTTTTCCTCCTTCTCCACCTCTTCTGCGG
>RPOG01006258.1:11609-25310 GCA_008086565.1 Thalassoma bifasciatum | reverse complement strand
AACACACAAAAACGACAGAGCAGCGACTGTTTCACAGGAAGGTCAAAGTCGTTAAAGTCGTTAAAGTTTTTAGAGTTTTTACAGTCAGGTCCTTCATCGCAGTCACACGCTCTTAAAGCTCAAACTGATCTTTTAGCTCAATGAAAACTTCTTTTTCTAATTTTATCTTTTGGTCTGAATCACAGATCTAAAGTCGTCAGATGGAGACGTCTGTGGAGTCTCTTTATTTTCTTTAACAGTCAGAGAAAAACAGGTTTGTTGATTCTGACTCGTGTCTCCAACCACAGTCTGAACCTGAACCGGATCAGAACAAGTCGTCCTGCAGTCCGGACACCTCACTGCAGTCAGTCTGAACTTAGAGTCTGAACTTAGAGTCTGAACTTAGAGACTGAACTTAGTCTGAACTTAGTCTGAACTTAGTCTGAACTTAGAGTCTGAACTTAGTCTGAACTTAGAGTCTGAACTTAGTCTGAACTTAGAGTCTGAACTTAGTCTGAACTTAGTCTGAACTCAGAGTCTGATCCTAAGTCTGAACTTAGTCTGAACTTAGTCTGAACTTAGAGTCTGAACTTAGTCTGAACTTAGTCTGAACTTAGAGTCTGAACTTAGTCTGAACTTAGTCTGAACTTAGAGTCTGAACTTAGTCTGAACTTAGTCTGATCTTAGAGTCTGAACTTAGTCTGAACTTAGTCTGAACTTAGAGTCTGAACTTAGTCTGAACTTAGTCTGAACTTAGAGTCTGAACTTAGTCTGAACTTAGAGTCTGAACTTAGTCTGAACTTAGAGTCTGAACTTAGAGTCTGAACTTAGAGTCTGAACTTAGTCTGAACTTAGTCTGAACTCAGAGTCTGATCCTGATCCTAAGTCTGTGTTTATAGACCGATTTGTGTCAGTGCTGTATTTTCAGGACTTTAGAGAAATTTCTTGATGTAAAAAGTTTCAGGACTTTAAAGAGACTTTAATGAGATTTTAAAGAAACACTTTTTACTTTGACTTCAGGAGATTTAAGACACAAACATTTTCAGTTTCTGGTTTCAGTCGACTTTACTGACTCAGGTTTTTTTTGCAGTGACCTGTTGAAGTTGATGTTGAAGTTGATGAAGTTTTTGTGCAGGTGTTTTCTGCCCCCTGCTGGTTCCTCTCTGATCCTCACGTCTCAGTTTGTTTGATTTATTCTGCACAGATATTCTGTCTCAGATGTTTCTCCTCACAGCTCATTGTCTTTAACCATGTGTGATTTTCTGTTTTTATTTAACTTTCTTTTGTTTTCCTGCAGGTGTGGGCTGAGCTGCCTGATGCTGGCAGCCAGAGAAGGTCACAGTAAAGTTATTAACCTGCTGGTTTCTCACGGAGCAGAGATCAACTCCCAGGACAAACACGGATACACGGTGGGTCAGGAACTCACGTCAGCTCCAGCTGAAACAAACTGAATAAATGATGTTTAAATAAGCTTAATAAATGATCTTTAAATGAACTAAATAAATGATCTTTAAATAAGCTTAATAAATGATCTTTAAATGAACTAAATAAATGATCTTTAAATAAGCTGAATAAATGATCTTTAAATAAACTGAATAAATGATCTTTAAATAAGCTGAATAAATTATATTTAAATAAACTTAATAAATGATCTTTAAATAAGCTTAATAAATGTTTTAAATAAACTGAATAAATGATCTTTAAATAAACTGAATAAATGATCTTTAAATAAACTAAATAAATGATGTTTAAATAAACTGAATAAATGATCTTTAATTAAACTAAATGAATAATCTTTTAGTGGTTTGTGTTGTCTCCGTCAGGCGTTGTCCATGGCGGTGCAGAGCGGCAGGGAGGAGGCGGTGTTAAAGCTGCTTCAGCTGGAGGCGGATAAAACCATCAGGACCAAAGCTGGGAAAAGTGCTGCAGACCTGGCTCAGCTGCACAAACACAGACAGGTACAGACAGACAGGTACAGACAGATCAACAGGTGTCACACTCCAGAGAGGAGACATCAGAGTTTTCACACATCACACAAATATAAAAGTGTTTCCTGACTTCAGTCGTTGTTTCACACCTGAGAGAAGAAATCAGAGCTGAAGCTTTGTCAAAAATAATTTAACTTTAATTATTGTTCTGTGATTATTAGTTGAAAATAAACATTGACATTTATTATGGCACAACAAAAAAACAGTGACATTCCCTTTTTGCTGCTCNCACCTGAGACTCAGCATCACACCTGAGACTCACCTGAGACTCAGCATCACACCTGAGACTCACCTGAGACTCAGCATCACACCTGAGACTCACCTGAGACTCAGCATCACACCTGAGACTCACCTGAGACTCAGCATCACACCTGAGACTCACCTGAGACTCAGCATCACACCTGAGACTCACCTGAGACTCACCTGAGACTCACCTGAGCTGCTTCCTCCCTGAACAAACACACCTGAGCCTTAAAGCTCCGGTCTCTCTGTGTTTGTCTCCCCCTGCTGGATTTCCTGAGCAGCAGCTGTTGTTTACCTGTAGCTCACACAGACGTAAACAACAACAAACCTTTTTCCTCTGACTGTTTGGCCTCAGGCCTGGAAATGATCATTAGAACAACAAAAACATTTTTTTCTTCTGCGTTTAAAGAATCTGTAAACTCTCGTCTGTTTCTCTCTGTGTTGGAAACAGAGAAACAGAAAAAACTCTCAGATGTTTTCTCATCAGCTGATCAGACCGAGCTAACGCGTCTGTTTCTCTGATAAACTGATTCACACCTGAACGACTGGAAACAGCTTTGTTTACAGATTCACTTCATTAAACTCCATTTTTCACGCTGCAAAAACTGAAATCTAAACAAGTCATTCTGTCTTATTTTAATCTGTCTCACTATTCTTGATTTGAGCCACATTTACTAGACAAGGTCATAAAAATGTCTCATTTCAAGTTTTTTAAAGACAAAAATTAGGTCTAATTGCTTGTAACGTGTAAAAAAAATCTGCCAATGGGATAAGATAAAAGATTCTTGTTTTAAGACATCTTTCTAATTTCAAGAAACTTCCCGGGTGAATTCGTCTTATCCCATTGGCTGATTTTTTTGACTTGTTACAAGCAATTTACACCTCATTTTAGTCTTAAAAAAACTTGAAATAAGACATTTTTATGACCTGGTCTGGAGAATGTGGCTCAAATTAAGAACAATAAGACAATTTTTACTACAAATAAGACAGAATGACTTGCTGGGATTAAAGTTTTTGCAGTGCAGCGTTCAGGCTTTTCAAACTCTGAATGTTCAGCAGAAACTAAACTCTTCTTCCAGCTCACCTAACCCTGTGGATCAGTTTTTACTCTCAGAAATGTTTGAGGCACAAACCTCCGTGAACCCTGAGGTCATGTGACCCTTTACTCAGTTTTTACAGTTGAAGGTTTTTGTTTGAGTGAAACAGACTGAACAGTTGTTTTTCTCTGGTCTCAGTGTTTCCAAACTGGATGAACTGGAGCTTTTCCTGCACGGCCTCGACCTGGGGAACCTGACGGACGTCATGGCGGTGAGTCCGGTTCACACGCTGCTGTAAAGCTGTGATGTTTACCTGCTGAGAGATTTCTGCTCTGATGTTTGCAGAGATTTTTCAGATAACCTGCAGTTTCAAACGGGTGGAACCAGCACAGCTGCCACTCTGACAGAATGGTGTTAAAACGGCGTTGAAATGGTGTTGAAATGGCGTTAATAATCTCTGAAACACGGCGTGAGATGAGGGTTTACATATTTCCCTCTCTGCTCCACAGTGGGTCCAGTGTTCTGGTTCAGCTCGGCCCGAGTGAAACTTCAGGTTCAGCTCCAGTTTGAATAAAAAGATTCTTTGATGGAAAAAGTGATTTTTTTTTTCTTCTGCTGCTTCAGCGAGAAGATTCATGCAGGAACATCTGCAGCAGGGTCAGAGACACAAGAGTGAGATAATTTATCTGTTTTTGTCCCTCACACACACACACACACACACACACACACACACACATGCAGGAGAATGACATCACCTGGAGTTACCTGCTGACCATGGAGAAGGAGGAGCTGGAGAAGGTAGAGGAGGATGAACACCTGTGAGTCTGTCAGCTGCAGGACTGACCCACAACCACAACCAGGTTTTTCACAGAGACAGACTCTGACAGATCAGAACCAGAACCAGGTTTTCAGGTTCTTGAGATGAGTCAGTTTTGGATGCTGTGATGTAAACTGGTCTTTGAATCCAGACTCAGACTGAACTAAAGAATCAGAGAAGAAAGAAAAATCAAAGTTTGACTGTCCTGCAGCTGATCCTCTCTGAAGAATTATAAAGTTATGATAAAGTTATTATAAAGTTATTAAGTTTTTATAAAGTTATTCTCTCAAAGCTGAGTGTGTGTTGGACCCTCAGATGGGGGTCAGGGACCCTGCAGACCAGCAGAAGGTGCTGAACGCTGTGAAGCAGATGCAGCTGGACAAAGTGGACTTAGACACCATGGACCAGCTGGGGGCAGCAGAGAGCGGGTGAGAAAACACCTGCAGCACCATCAAACACTGTTAGAGACTTCAGTCCAACTTTAAAACATAACTGCTGTTTATCATCAGGATTTACGACCATCAGCATCAGAGAGTGAAGTTTATAATTTCTGTTGGATTGTCCTGAAGTTTATTAGAGAGAAGAGACATCTGAGTTTTTCTCTGCTGGAAACTTTTCTGTGATTTATTTATTTTCTCCACCTGCTCAATGAAGAATGTTTCCAGAGTTTGCACCAACCATCAACTGGACTCACTGTGTTTCTCTGTTTCTGTTTCTGTTTCTCTTGTTTCTCTGTGTTTCTGTTTCTCTGTGTTTCTGTTTCTCTTGTTTGTGTTTCTCTGTGTTTCTGTTTCTCTGTGTTTCTGTTTCTCTGTGTTTCTGTTTCTCTGTGTTTCTGTTTCTCTGTGTTTCTGTTTCTGTTTCTGTTTCTCTTGTTTCTGTTTCTCTTGTTTCTCAGGAGTGAGGAGCTGTTTAACTTCCTGATCAGCGTGCGGCAGCAGTGCTGTTATTTAACGGAGACTCTTCAGGACGTGGTCAAACGTTTCCCCTGTAACTCCTCTCAGGTACGTGTGGTTTTACAGGTGAACTCAACACTTTTAGACTGGACCACTAAGTTTACATCCTCTGGAAGAATTTATCATTTCTTCTCCTTTTTCCAGAGATAAAGAATGAAAAATAAACTTTTCTGTCTCTCATGGTTCGTGGTTGGTGAAGACGTTTATGAACAAACAACTGTGTTTACTCTTTTTAAACCAACAACAGAAACTTCCAGAATGAGCCTGATGAAAAGTTTCCCTCCCCCAGTTCTTAACAGCGTGTATTTCCCCTTTAACATCAGTGACAGCTTGAAGTCTTTGTGCTGGTTGTGGATGAGGGTCTTTATTTTCTCAGATGGTAAAACTGACCATTCTTCTTGGCAAAAAGCCTCCAGTTCCTGTAAATTCTTGCTCTGTCTTGCATGAACTGCAGGTTTGAGATCTCCCCAGAGTGGCTCAATGATATTGAGGTCAGGAGACTGAGATGGCCACTCCAGAACCTTCNAATGGCAGGTCCACTTGTCCTTGTGTTTTGGATCATTGTCATGTGTGAACGTCCAAGTACGTCTCATGTGCAGCTTCTGGGCTGATGAGTGTAAATTTTCCTCCAGTATTTTCTGATAACATGCTGCATTCATCCTTCATTCATCAGTTTGGACCAAGTTTCCTGAGCCTTTGTAGCTCACACATCCCCAAAACATCAGTGATCCACCTCCGTGTTTCACAGTAGGAATGGTGGACCTTTCATCATAGGCCTTGTTGACTCCTCTCCAAATGGAACAATGTTTATGGTTGTGGACAAAAAGTTCACTTTTGCTCTCATCACTCCAAATGACTTTGTTCCAGAAGTTTTGTCTCTTTGGTTTGGTGAAACTTTGTGTTTCTGTGTTTTTCTGTAGCTGGTTTTCTCTCTGGATCCAAAGAAAGAGGCTCAAGCTGTTTGTAGCCAGTTGGTTCTTCAGACCAAAGACCTGCAGAAGGAAGTTATCTGCCTCCACAGTCTGCTCTGCCAGGTCAGCACACACACACACACACACACACACACACACACACACACACACACACACACACACACACACGTACGATTCTCAGAGGCTGTAATAAAATAATGCTCCTGCTTTACTTCCTGTTTTGATTGAGGAAACGTTCTGTGGTTGATCAGGAGTAAACACAGGTTTGTTCACACAGACTCACTGAAGAACGAGCGTCAGAAAAACGAGTGTGTGACCTCACACACGTGTTTATGAAACAGCTGTTACCTGTCAGGAATGAAACATCAGAACATCCAGACTCAGCTGTTATCTCCTCATGTCTCAGACTCTTTTTTGAAAACCTCCCTCTGCTCCTGAGGATTAAACTGTGTGTGTGTGTGTGTGTCTGTGTGTGTGTGTGTGTGTCTGTGTCTGTGTGTGTGTGAGTGAGTGAGTGATCCTGGCGAGATCAAGCAGGTACTGTATGTGTGGGGGTGATGGCATGTGTGCACCTGACCTTGTGTGTGTGTGGTTGTGTGTGTGTGTGTGTGTGTGTGTGTGTGTGTGGTTCCTGACAGCAGAATCCTCTCAGCCCATAAGTCAGCGCCGCCGTGACAGCGAGCTGTCAGCACGCAGACGATGAGGCCGAGGGTTGAGGGGCTGATGGGAAAGACGGGGTGGAGGGAGTGTGTGTGTGTGTGTTTCTCCTGTGATTCTCTCCTCCTCTTTCCCTCAGATGGAGGAGAACCAAGTTTCCCGCCGTCTTCCTCCTGGTCGTTGCCATGGCGACTGGAGTTTGCGTTGTCTGAGCGTGGTCAGAGGCCCTGCCCTGCTCGGAGGCTCCGCCCTGCTCGGAGGCTCCGCCCTGCTCGGAGGCTCCGCCCTGCTCCTCCTGCTCCTCCGAGCAGCAGGAGCACGAACGTGTCTGCAGGTTTTCAGCTCCTGAACCAGGATCCTCAGTTTGAGTCTTTCAGAGTTTTGATGTTTCACCATCGATGAGTCGTTTTTTCCTCCTGAAGTTTGTTTTAAAGTTCCAGTTTCTTTCAGGAGAAACTTCTTAAACTTTTGTTTTCTTCGAGGGAACTTTCTTTACATGTTTGATTGATGGATGATCTCCTATCATTGATGAAAAAATAAAGCTATGATTTCAGGAATGAAAAAGAAGTAAACTCTGGATTTTTTATTGTTTGTTGAATGTTTGTACAGAAAAATGTTGTTTTCATGTTTGCACCTTTATTCTGAAGATGAATCTGTTCAGAGCGAAGAAAGGCAGGCGTGATTCACTCAGCGTTAAAAACTCAGCTTTAACAGTCGTTTCATCCACAGGATTTCACATGTAAATAACACATCATGGAGTTATCAATGTAACAGACCTTTATCAGAGAAAGTTATGACAAGAAAAAGATTAAAATCAGGACAAATTCACCTGAAGAAAGCAGGAGGTTCAAAGTTAGAAAATAAAGTTTTGAAGCTGTAACTTTTCTGAAAAGTGTAGAAATTAGTGACAAAGTTGAGTGAGGAACTTTGATCTGATCAGGAAGAAGAAAAAAACACATTTACATGTTTTTATGATAAAAACTTCAACAGAACTTGAACATTCATGTTTTTTAGATGGAGACGCTCAGAGTCGGCTTCTGTTGTTTCATGGTTTTCTTCCACGAGGATCATGGGAAAAATCTAATTCTGTCATTAATCTGATCAAAGATGGAGGAAATGTGCAGCGACAGATTCAGACTTTAGACTTAAACGCTGCAGAAAGATAATCCAGCAACACGTCAGCGTCAGGAGGAAAACAGGAGGAAGTTTGTTTTAGAGAGAAACAGAAAAGTTTTATTTTTAGAGAGAAACAGAAAAGTTTTATTTTAGAGAGAAACAGAAAAGTTTGTTTTAGAGACAAACAGAAAAGTTTTATTTTTAGAGAGAAACAGAAAAGTTTTATTTTAGAGAGAAACAGAAAAGTTTGTTTTAGAGACAAACAGAAAAGTTTTATTTTTAGAGAGAAACAGAAAAGTTTTATTTTAGAGAGAAACAGAAAAGTTTTATTTTTAGAGAGAAACAGAAAAGTTTTATTTTAGAGAGAAACAGAAGTTTTATTTTTAGAGAGAAACAGAAAAGTTTTATTTTTAGAGAGAAACAGAAAAGTTTTATTTTAGAGAGAAACAGAAAAGTTTTATTTTAGAGAGAAACAGAAAAGTTTTATTTTTAGAGAGAAACAGAAAAGTTTTATTTTAGAGAGAAACAGAAAAGTTTTATTTTTAGAGAGAAACAGAAAAGTTTTATTTTTAGAGAGAAACAGATTCCTGAGTTTTTACTGAACTTATAGGTTTGATTTTCCTGAAAGTCACAGATGTTTGAGGGTTTGACACCTTAGCATCACTTTTCAGAAAATCCATGTTTTCTCCAAAGATTCATGAAGGTGACAATGAACTCAATGAAAACTTAGCTTAGAGATTAAAGAGAAAAAATATATAAGTATAAATTAAATATTTTGAGATTTGAAAGTCAATGCCTTCAAGAAAATCCAGTTTTCAAGATATATTAAAATTTGGAATGGAGAAAATATTTTGACATTTATACAAGTTGGCGTGGATCTCTGGCCTCTTCTCCTGCTGTGCAGCAGCAGTGTTGGTGTGGATCTCTGGCCTCTTCTCCTGCTGTGCAGCAGCAGTGTTGGTGTGGATCTCTGGCCTCTTCTCCTCCTGTGCAGCAGCAGTGTTGGTGTGGATCTCTGGCCTCTTCTCCTCTTGTGCAGCAGCAGCAGCAGCAGTGTTGGTGTGGATCTCTGGCCTCTTCTCCTCTTGTGCAGCAGCAGTGTTGGTGTGGATCTCTGGCCTCTTCTCCTCCTGTGCAGCAGCAGTGTTGGTGTGGATCTCTGGCCTCTTCTCCTGCTGTGCAGCAGCAGCGTTGGTGTGGATCTCTGGCCTCTTCTCCTCCTGTGCAGCAGCAGCAGTGTTGGTGTGGATCTCTGGCCTCTTCTCCTCCTGTGCAGCAGCAGTGTTGGTGTGGATCTCTGGCCTCTCCTCCTGCTGTGCAGCAGCAGCAGTGTTGGTGTGGATCTCTGGCCTCTTCTCCTCCTGTGCAGCAGCAGNCCCCCCCCTCTGTGAGCAGATATAAACCTCAGAGCTCTTCAGCTCCTCTGGGATTTTCTCTGGACCCTTCACAGTCTCTGATGCTGCAGAGTCGCAAACAGAGCGGAGTCGTAGATCTGTTTTCATAGATCTGCACCCATAGATCTGCACACATAGATCTGTTTTCATAGATCTGCACACATAGATCTGTTTTCATAGAGCTGCACACGCAGGAACCTCTGTGTCTCCTCTGGATCTCCTGAGTCCTCCTGATTCCTCCTGGTTCCTCCTGATTCCTCCTGGTTCCTCCTGGTTCCTCCTGGTTCCTTCTGGTTCCTCCTGGTTCCTCCTGGTTCCTCAGGTTTCGCTCTGACCCATGAAAATGATCCGTCCACGTTTCTAAAGGAAAATCTGAGTGAATATGAGTTTTTCTCCAGGTGGATTCTGCTTTTTTTTCTCTGTGATGGTTTGTTGGTTCATGGCTGAGCTCGACGCCTCCTGGTGGTGAGTTTCTGCTTTTTCTGATTCTTTTTCTGCTTTTTCTGATTCTATTTCTGCTTTTTCTGATTCTTTTTCTGCTGTTTCTGATTCTTTTTCTGCTGTTTCTGATTCTTTTTCTTCTTTTCTGATTCTTTTTCTGCTCCTCTGCAAACTGTAAATGTCAAAGTTTAAACTATTTAATTTTGTAGAGAAACTATCTTGAGATTTGTGGAATTGTTGAATTATAATTTAATCACTTTCTTTATAACGTCATCAGATATTTTCCTCACAAACCTGATTATTCCAGTTTAGAGTCTGAGCACAGGTTTCTGTTTTCTTTCTCCACTTTTTATCAACGATCCAGTTTCTGTCTCAAAGACAAAGTTTCTCTGGTTCATTAATTAACAAAAAGGATCAGAATAAAGTAAATCTCTGTTTTCATTTTCCTTTGTCTGTTTGTTTTTTTTACATGGATACAGAAACTTTCTCTTAATGAAATTTGAGTCATTTTCAGGTTTCCTGAATGATGCTCTCTGCCCCCCCCACCTCTGTGCCCCCCCCCCCTCTCTGCCCCCCCCCCTCTCTGTGCCCCCCCCCCCCGCAGGTACATGGGCTCTCTGGGCTCTCAGGTGATGTGTGATAACGTCCCTGGTTTGGTGAACAGGCAGCGCCAGCTTTGCCGACAGCACCACCGGGTGATGGAGGCCATCGGGGGGGGGATGAAGGACTGGATCTCCGAGTGTCAGCACCAGTTCAGGAGCCATCGCTGGAACTGCAACATCGGAACCAGAACCCAGGACCAGAACCTGCTGGGACGCCTGCTGCTGCGCAGTGAGTCAGAGCTAAAACCAAAACTCTGAGTTTCTAAAGGTTTTCACTGAAACTCCGAGACTTAACAGCAGATTCAGGATTTTAGCTCCTGTTTCAGTCAGATTCAGATTTTTAGCTCCTGTTTCAGTCACAGATTCAGGTTTTTAGCTCCTGTTTCAGACACAGATTCAGGTTTTTAGCTCCTGTTTCAGTCAGATTCAGGTTTTTAGCGCCTGTTTCAGACACAGATTCAGGTTTTTAGCTCCTGTTTCAGTCACAGATTCAGGTTTATAGCTCCTGTTTCAGTCACAGATTCAGGTTTATAGCTCCTGTTTCAGTCACAGATTCAGGTTTATAGCTCCTGTTTCAGACACAGATTCAGGTTTTTAGCTCCTGTTTCAGTCACAGATTCAGGTTTATAGCTCCTGTTTCAGTCAGATTCAGGTTTTTAGCTCCTGTTTCAGTCAGATTCAGGTTTTTAGCTCCTGTTTCAGACAGATTCAGGTTTTTAGCTCCTGTTTCAGTCAGATTCAGGTTTTTAGCTCCTGTTTCAGTCACAGATTCAGGTTTTTAGCTCCTGTTTCAGACACAGATTCAGGTTTTTAGCTCCTCCTCCTCCTCCTCCTCAGGCAGTCGTGAGGTGGCGTTCATGTACGCCATCTCCTCGGCGGGCGTGGTCTTCACGCTGGCGCGCTCCTGTAGCCATGGCGACCTGGACTCCTGCTCCTGTGACCCCGGGAAAACGGGCTCGTCCACGGACGCCAAAGGCTCCTTCGCCTGGGGCGGCTGCAGTGACCACGTGGAGCACGCCGTGCGCTTCAGCCAGGCCTTCACGGACGCCAGAGAGCGGAAGGAGAGAGACGCACGGGCGCTGATGAACGCGCACAACAACAGAGCGGGAAGGAAGGTACGACGCAGGAACGACGCAGGAACGACCACGAAGATTTCAGAGTCTTAGCAAACTCAACCTCGCTCGCTCTCTCTCTCTCTCTCTCTCTCCCTCTCTCTCTCCCTCTCTCTCTCGCTCTCTCCCTCTCTCTCTCTCTCTCTCTCGCCCCGTGTGCAGGCGGTGAAGCGCTTCATGACCCTGGCGTGTAAATGTCACGGCGTCAGTGGTTCGTGCAGCGTCCGGACGTGTTGGTTGGCCATGGCCGACTTCAGGCGCACAGGTGACCACCTACGGAAAAGGTACGACGGCGCCGTGCAGGTGGCGATGAACCAGAACGGCGCCGGATTCACCGCCGTTCACTCACACTTCAAACGACCAAGCAAGAACGACCTGGTTTTCTTCGAGGACTCGCCAGATTACTGCGTACGGGACCAGCTGTCAGGTACACTGACCTTAACAGGCTTAAAGAAGGGGTACCTGCTTAAAGAGGGGGTACCTGCTTTAGAGAGGGGGACCTGCTTTAAAGAGGGGGACCTGCTTTAAAGACGGGGACATGCTTTAAAGAGGGGTACCTGCTTTAAAGAGGGGGTATCTGCTTTAAAGAGGGGTACCTGCTTTAAAGAGGGGGACCTGCTTTAAAGACGGGGACATGCTTTAAAGAGGGGTACCTGCTTTAAAGAGGGGGTATCTGCTTTAAAGAGGGGGTATCTGCTTTAAAGAGGGGTACCTGCTTTAAAGAGGGGGTATCTGCTTTAAAGAGGGGGTACCTGCTTTAAAGAGGGGGACCTGCTTTAAAGAGGGGTACCTGCTTTAAAGAGGGGGACCTGCTTTAAAGAGGGGGTATCTGCTTTAAAGAGGGGGACCTGCTTTAAAGAGGGGTACCTGCTTTAAAGAGAGGTACCTGCTTTAAAGAGGGGGTACCTGCTTTAAAGAGGGGGACCTGAGGGGGGAGCCCTGTAATCTGGCCAATCAGAGTGAAGGGGGTTTGTGGAGCCTTAAAGAGACGGTAGCTCCAACCAATAATTCAGACAGAAGCTCAGATAAAAAGTTTACGAAAACACCGAATAAACTACGGGGGCACCAGAGGGACAAACATGACGACATGTTTCTCAGGATTCTCCTGTAACTTACACAAACCTGCTGACGCTGCAGAGTCTGAATTTATATAAAAATATATTTATACTTTTGGCAGAATATGAACCACGTTCACTGAGTCATGAAAATATTTTAAGTTTTTCAAAGAGAAACGTCTGAAACAAAACACACTGCTGTGTGTGTGTGTGTGTGTGAGTGTGTGAGTGTGTGTGTGTGTGTCTGTGTGTGTGTGTGTTTGTGTGTCTGTGTGTGTGTGTGTGTGTGTGAAATGAAGAGTTGATGCAGAGCAGGTTGACAGCTTCTCTCATCAATCCTCCATCCAGAGTTCATCATCCACACCCCCTCCGCCCCCCCCCCCCCCCCCCCCCCCCCCCCCCCCCCCCCCCCCCCCCCCCCCCCCCCCCCCCCCCCCCCCCCCCCCCCCCCCCCCCCATGTGCTTTACTGCGCTAACACGCCCCCATACCATCACAGATGTTGTTTTTGAACTTTGCTCTGAGAACAATCCTGATCGTCCTTTTCCTTTTTGGACCTGAGGACACCACGTCCATGGTTTCCAAAAAGAGTGTGGACTCGTCAGACCACAGCAGACTTTCTCATTCCTGCAGTTGGACAAAGTTGAGAAACATTGTTGTTAAACTGTTTGACTGTTTGCTCACGCAGTTGTTGACAAAGTGGTGAACCTGGCTCCATCTTTGCTTGTGA
Organism: Thalassoma bifasciatum; assembly: GCA_008086565.1. Classification (NCBI taxonomy): domain Eukaryota; kingdom Metazoa; phylum Chordata; class Actinopteri; order Labriformes; family Labridae; genus Thalassoma; species Thalassoma bifasciatum. The sequence continues at coordinate 12,253 of RPOG01006258.1, read as the reverse complement.
AGGACTGAGTCTTTTGGGGATGATGCTCCTTTTATACCCAATCATGACACTCACCTGTTTAAATCCACCTGTTCACCTGTGGAATGATCCAAACAGATGTTTTTGCAGCTTCAGCAACTTTAACAGACTTTAGTTCAACCTGAACAAGATTTTTAGGAACAACATGAGTAAATATTTAAAATAAAACAAAGTTTTTCAGTTGAAACATGAAGTTTTTTGTGTTTCTGGTGTTTTCAGCTGAACATAAGTTAAACAGGATTTTTAAAATCACTGTTTTCTGTTTTTATTTGTTTGAGACAAAGTCCAAACTTCAGTGGGTTCAGGATTTTAGGTGAGTTTTGTTTCTGATCTGATGAAACATGAACAGAACAAACTCAGCAAACAGACGAGAGGCACTGATTGATCCACAGGGGGGCGCCAAACTTAACAATCAGGGCAGAAACAAGAGGAAACTCCGTCAGACTTTGGTGGAATTAAAGAGGAAAAGATGTTCAAACTGAGAGTTTCATGTGTCACGTTCACAGCTCCTGAAATTCAGTGAATCTGACGTTTGTTCAGCAGGAAAATGGACCAATCAGAGCGAGAGATGATCTTTGTGAGCGAGGACGTTTTTCTGGAAGAAAACAGGAAAAACAGTTTGAAGA
>RPOG01006257.1:0-25310 GCA_008086565.1 Thalassoma bifasciatum | reverse complement strand
TGCTAAATTGTGTTAATTATCCTGAAGCCAAAGTTCATCCTGAGTCTGTTTGTGTCTGTTTAAGCTCAGTCTCTGTGCTCGGTCACTGCAGGCTCAGAGGGAACACACGTCAGAACAAAAACATCCTCTACCTTCACCTGTGCTCTGGTCAGCCTCTCTAATGCTATGCAAAGCTGTCTTTACGTCTGTAACCCCCCCCCCATCACTCCTCACTCCACCCCTGTCTGCTCCTTTATTTACCACTCGTATGTGTCGCGTCTGAATGAGCCACACACTATCTTTGAATTTCACAGGAAGCTGGTGTGTATGTATGAATGTGTGTGTGTGCTTGTGTGTGTGTGTGTGTTTCTGATGTAACCTCTGATGGTAGAGCTCTTGTGTGACGTGGGACTAACTAATAACTCTGTGAGCCGTAGATATCATGTCCAGTTTAAGGATCGTGTTTAACGTGTTTTTGTTCTTTCATCTGTACCTCAGTGTGTTTGTTCTCTAGGTTCCTAGCCGGTCTTTGTTTTTCTGTCAGTTTCAGACACATTTACTTAACTTCCACTGAAACTTCAGCTCTGTCTGTTTAAGCTGTGACATAAATGAGGGAAACATGAACAGTACAAAGCTGAAAACCTTTGGTGTAAAAATTATTTCTCTTTCCAACATGGACCCAGTTCAGATCAAGTTTTCTAAATTCATCACTCTTCTGTTTCTCCTCTGCTTTATTCTTTTGAAAAATGTTAAACTCTGTTCGTGTCAAAGGGAAACTTGGTGACGTGTTGCTGTAAGTTCTTCTTCATCTCTAAGCGTCTTGGTGTCCTTTTCTCTTTGGCGCCCCCTGCAGCTACAGAGCCCTGGTTTTGTAGTTTCAGGTCCTACGGGCTCATAGATCTGGGAACATCTCTCTGTCACAGGACTCAATGTAAGGTCACATGACTCAATGTAAGGTCACATGACCACATGTTGGTGGTCTTTGAAGATGATGGTTAACTTTTTGTCTCAGCTAAATCCCGTGAGTTTATTTACGCAAACGTGACACGAACAGCTTTGGGACAACTGGTGCATCACTGTGGATTACTTTTATTCTGATACAAAAAGAATGAAATGGATCTGATCAAGAAGGATTTATCAGGAAAAACACTACACTTAGAGGAAGAAGTGAGTGACTATGAAATAGAATCACTTTGCATAACAGTTTCAGTGTGTTTCTCTGGCCCTGACAGTCTCTATCTACCAGATCTTTTAGGGATGTAACACATTCCATTGTTGTGCAGTAGTTCTTTGTACGTTGTCTTCTCTGTTTCCTATTGTAATAATAGTTAGTCTTTTCTACTTCACACTTTTCAATTCAATGTGAACTGTAAAAGCTTTTTAAAATCTAAGATTTCAGTAAGTACCATGACAAAAAAACTAGATTTTTGAAAGGAACATTTTTAAAAAGGACTTGAGGTAAAAAAAAGGAAAAATTAAAAAAAAAAAAACCTCTTCCATTTAAAGCTTTCTTTGAGCTTTACATGGTTTGTGCCAGGCAGGTTAAAGAGGCAGTGCTACTTCAGGAAATAACTTCTCCAAGAATTCAAATGGAAGAGCAATAACAGGAAAGCAGCGAGCGCTCCAGTGACACCACAGTGTTGTATTTGATCAGAAGTCAAAAGTGTTCGGGGGTGTTGTCATGAAATGCACAGATTCTCTACCAAACAAACGCGCTGGCAGCCGATGACTCACTCAGGTGAGGAAACAAAGAGCTGTGGTTGAAAAAGGACCCATGTCTTTACCTGACAGTCAGTCTGCAGGTGTGAACACCTCCTGTAGATGCTTGTGATGACTAAGTTATTGTGAAGTAATGATGGATTGTGTAAAGCAGTAATGAAGTGTCACGATACTCTGTAAACAATCTGTTGCTACCTGCAATAAAAAGGTTTGGGGAAAAAAACTTAAAATGACGTCTTGACCATCATTCTGCATTTGTGGTTTTATAAAACACTTCACAGTAAAGACAGTTTCACTCTTTCATTGGTGTTCTTGAAAAAAGTACTTAAATAAAGTCATAGCACTTTTACACTAGTCACCTTCTCCCATTCATAACACATTCACACACTGATTGATCAGTCAGCTTTTATATATATACCAACTTTGACAGTTCAGACTGTTTTACAGTTATTGAAAAAAAAATGTAAAAAAAGGAAGAAATTAAGCAACGGGTGTATACACAAATACAAACATATCTCCAATCCTTGTCCTTTCAAAGCCTTGAAACCAGTTTAAAATGCACTGATTCATATTTTGCATGGTTGGATCTTAAAGTTCTAAGTAAAGCTTTGAAATGAGAATGAGACAAAAAATTGATTAAGCTTAAAGGTAAATAGTCTGTTCATCAGCTGATGAAAAGATAAAGAACTCAGCTAAAAAAAGAAAAACTGAAAAACCCCTTGAATAGAAATAAAACTTAAAAAAAGAACTCACACTGCAAAATTAAGTCATATCTTATTTTTAGTAAAAAAAAATGTCTTATTCTGATATGAGCTACATTCTACTGATAAGTCCAGGAAAATGCCTTATTTCAAGTTATTTAAAGACAAATGTGAGGTCTGAATTGTTTGTAACAAATCAAAAAAAAAATTCTTATCACATTGGCAGATTTTTGTGACTTGTTACAAACAATTCAGACCTCATTTTTGTATTTTAAAAACTTGAAATGAGACATTTTTATGACCTGGTCTAGTGAATGTGGCTCAAATCAAGAAAAATAAGACAATTTTACTTCAAATAAGACATAATGACTTGCTTAGATTTTAGTTTCTGCAGTGTAGTAATGAGGAGCTCCGTAGTGCTTGTTGATCTCTTCAAAAACGTATATATACATTCATGTTCATATAAAATTATAGGTATATGTATATTCACAAATTACAAATTGAAAATAACAATAATAAGCAAAAATAATAAGCATCAAATTAAATCAAAATAAATTGTTAAATAAAAGGAAAGGATACATTTTAAAGACTTAGATACTCAATATCACTATGATGAGTACTTGAGTAATAAAAAGAGGAGTAAAAAGAAGCAAGACAATAAAAGACTTAAAGAAAGACAGTTTGTATATACAGGTTTTTACTTTCCGTGTAAAAGTGAAAATGTCTGCAGCCCCTCTGGTGTCAGAGGCTGAACAATTAATGGATCACCAGTATTAGTTTATCTAATTCATACACACACACACACACACAGAGCTGAACAACGGCAGGAACAAGAAGGTTCAGTGTTTAACTCAAGGACACTTCAGCAGAGGCCAGAGTCAAACTTCCAACCTTCTGTCTGCTTCTATGAGGCTGTGACCTGAAAAAGTGCTAGAATTTGTGGTGAGAAGGCAAAAAGACTTTACTCTGTTTTTTTTTTCACAGACGACACTGATGAAGATGTTAGAAAGGAAACAAAAAGTAATTTATTTCATAATCAGTCTGACGATTCAGCTGCAAATTCTGATCATTTAAACATGAAGTGGAAAAGACAGTTGTAGTTTGAACACATATTCAGAAAAGTTAAACATCGTCTTCTGTTTATTTTATCATAGTTGAATTTCACTCACCATCTGAGGTCATAGTGTCAAACATTTTAAAGAAATGTGTGAATTTCCCTTAAAGCTTTTATTTTAAATTAAATTTAAATAAATGAAATATTATTGAAGTACACACAGTTCCAGTAACACACACAGCATCTCTGCAGAGAAACACACAAAAATATTCGTTGTGACCAGTAGATGTCAGTACAGTAACAGTTTACAGCTCCAGGGTTCAGACTGAAGAGATTGTAGATGATGAGGACTGACTCAAAGGGGTCAGATCTTTCCTTAAAGACACTCCACTACTTAACATCATCATTTTAAGACTCTCCTCTTTGACTTCATAAGCTGTTGAATTAAGCCTAACAACCAAACCTGAAATATACTATCACTACAGCTAGCTCCTGTGTGGTTTTACCTTCATTTAAAATCCTAAAAAATATATACTTTATTTTTAATGGTGAACAACCCATCAACATGGGACCAACATAGACTCATGTACCTTTTTTTTTTTAAATTTTTTTTTTTTTATTGGGGGCGGGGGGTGTCTTCGGAGGTACTTGATGCCAACAGGTGGGTCAAAGTTTGATTTTGTTTTTCTATTCATTCTTTTTAAGATGGATGCATTTACCCTGTAAAGCTCGATCTATCAAAAAATAGTCCGAAAATTCCAAATTTTTGGAACTGTGATGTTTATTAACCCTTTTACCAAAATCCACAAAAATATAGCTTTTTCCTTTCATTCATGATATATTTCTTGTATCACATTTGACACACCAGGCAATTTTGCAAACTAGGTTATCTATTTTATTAAAGTTTTTTTTTAGTAAATATGCATTTGTTTTATGCAGAAAACACTTTTTTAAAAAGTAACTATTTCGATGTTATTTTTGCTGCGACTTCTTGAAAATCAAGCAATGATTTCACAAGAGCCGACATTTTGAAAAGGGCCAAAATACAACTTCAGCTGACTGTAGTGATATGACAATCCTCTAGGAAGTAGAATATGTTTTTAAAACATCTTTAACAGGTTTTTAAAGAAACTATTAATCATGTTGCTGAGATAGAGGTCTTTGAACTCATGTATCAAATATGATACGTTTGGCTCTATAGGGTTAAAGATTGGACCCCTCGTAATTTCCCAATCCTTTAGGTCATAAATTAGATCATTAATATTCTCCAAAAGAAATATGAGGTTATTATCACAAAGTTTAGCCTATTAGTACACCTAAAAACAACAATTATATAATTAAAACTGGGGGACTATAATTTATATTCATGTTATGAAGATTCTAGGTTGTTAAAAAAAAAAAAAACCTTTTCATGCACCAAGTCTTTCTCAATAAATTCAAAGACTGACACATTTAATGGCTACTTTTGTTTTTTCAATTGGCAATTTTAGGATCATTCAGATAATGAAGAGTGGATCAATATTCTCAGCAGGCAGTGACATTAGAAGAAATGAGGGAATTAACCAACCTGTCTTTGTAAACAGCAGTAGAAGAAGACGAGGACTGAAAGAGTCTTCAAGTAGAAAACCCCTCACGAGAAATAATCAGTTTACACCAACACACGTCCTGAGCTTTGGTTTTTTGCTCTGTGTGTGGAAATGTTTGCTCTTGAGTCTCACCAATTCACAGGATGATGAAAATGATGCATCATCGCCTTTAATAAGAAACATTTAAATGATGCTGAGTAGTTATTTTCACTCGATTTACTTACATTATCTGTTGATGTAGTGCATACTTAGAGTTTTTCTATATTAGTGAGCAGTGTTGTTCTATGTAGATGTCAGTGAAAAGAGAACTGAGAGAGAGAGAGAGAGAGAGAGAGAGAGAGAGAGAGAGAGAGGAGCTGTCTCATGCAGTGAGTAAGTGTTAATGCAGCCTGTGTCCTGCCCACAGTCACTGCAGTCAAATCTTCAGCTCTTTAAAAAAACTAAGCTGTGTAATGACACGTCGTACAGTATCATCATGGATTTTTCTCCTTAAATCCTCCTTTTATTTCTGGACAACATATCTGTATTTATTTTTACAGCACACACCATTTCCAAGATGAAAACATGTTCATGTTGTGTGTGACTGACAGTGATAGATAAACCCTGCACAGGTTCAGTTAAACATATTTTCAGGTTAGTTGAAGTTTGATGAGTGAAACTGGTTATTATCATCTGTGTGTCTGTACACAGGCCCAACATTCATGTGACCTTTAGACCATCACTGCACCTCAAAGATTTGAGCTTCAGATGTGCAGAAATTTTCATGCTGAAATGAGAAAAACTGATAAACTGAAGTCTTAAGTTATAAATATCAGAATGAGCCTGGTATGTTGCTTATCATTGTTTGGTCTTTACAGCCATAATCCTCCATATTTGTTGGTCATGTGATGCCTAACTAGGTCTTTGGAGAGAAGTGTCAACAGTAAAAACCATAATCGGTGAAAGCCTGAAACAGATTCAACAGGTGAAACACTAGAGCACTCTGCTGTCAAAAGCTGTGGTTCCCAAACTTTTTTTGCAGTGCCCCCTTTCGTAGATGAAATTTGTTTCGGGGATGTGTGAGCCGCAAAGGCTCAGGAAACTTGGTCCAAACTGATGGAAGGATGAATGCAGCATGTTATCAGAAAATACTGGAGGAAGATTTACACTTATCAACCCAGAAGCTGCACATGAGACGTACTTGGACGTTTCAACATGACAATGATCCAAAGTACAAGGCCAAGTCCACCTGCAATTGGCTACAGCAGAGTAAAGTGAAGGTTCTGGAGTGGCCATCTCAGTCTCCTGACCTCAATTTCATCCCAGACCTGCAAGTCATGCAAGACAGCCCAAGAATTTAAAAGAACTGGAGGCTTTTTGCCAAGAAGAATGGGCAGTTTTACCATCTGCTTACAGTAAGAAAATTGTATAAAAAACGGTAATATACTGGAAACCCTGCTGCCAGCAGTCTACTGTAAAAATCAAGAAAAAACAGTAATGCTCTTTAATTCATGTGCTGAATTACAGCGCATTACTGTTGGTGTTATAACAGTAGTATACTGTAAAGTGTGTACAAGTAGGCCTACCATAAAATTAACAGTAAACTACTGGAACCACTTCTGCCAGTATTTTACTGTTAATTTACAGGACAATTGTTTACAGTGTGAGATAAAAAAGACCCTCATCCACAATGACCACAAAGACTTCCAGCTGTCATTGACGTTTAAGGGGGAAATAGAAGGTACTAAAAACTGGGGTATGTTAACTTTTGATCAGGAACATTTTTTAATTTTCTGTAGTCATTATGATTTAAAAAGAGTAAACAGTTTTTGGTTGATAAATGTCTTCACTCAACCTCTAACAATGAGTGAAAGAAAAGTTTTTATGTTATCATTCTTATTCTCTGTGAAATGTCCAAGAAATCATAAATTCTCACTTCTTCTTTCTACTTAATTCTTACTACTGTTAATTTCTGTTAATTTCCCTTTTTTTGCCTCAAAATTCTAATAAGGGTGAGTGAAAGTGAAAGGGTGAATGTTGACATGTATTTAAGTGGTCAGAGGACTGAAAAGCATTTTATAATTGTGGATTATTTATTGTTAAGATGACAAACACCCAGCAGTCAGTTACATTATTGGGAACAACACCAAAACAATGGTCAGCAAAAATGCTGCTGACAGAAAATCTGCCACTTGATGCTTTCTTTACTTACACATCTGCAGTTTTGATTTTGAGTACAAATGTGGTGGGGTTGTCACTGGCTGAAGTGTGTGTGTAAATCTTTCACTGCAGTGTGTGTGAGCAAAAACAAACAGAGAGGATGATACTGCATCTCTGCTCAGATATGTGTAATAAAGCACATCTCTGTCTCCCTCCACTCTCTCTCTCTCTCTCTACATCCCACCCCCAGTCTGTTGGTCTCCCTGCTCTCCTTCATGTTATCACCATGGTAACTATGCAAAGATTGCAAGGTTGCAGCTGCAACGAGGAATTAAGGAGCGAGGCAGAAAGAGAGGAGGTAAACCGGGTAAAGAAGATGGTGGGAATATTACTGAGACTGAATGATTTGGTCTGAACTTTAAACCACTGATGGATCAGACAGTGTGACCTCTTCTTGTCCTTCTATTGTCTCACTTTTCTGACTCTATGTTTTCAGCTCACAGATTATCTGACTGATAGTCTGTCTCTGTGTCTGTAATTATCCTTTTTTCCTCCCTTTCTTCTCTTTTCATCCCAAAAACACAGATGTTAAAGCAGTTTCCACCATCACTGAGGTAATCCTAAGAGCAGCCTCAGTTTCTCTCTCCCTCTCGTGATCAACACTGATCTAGATATTTATGACCTTGTTTTGCTAAAACTAGGCCTTGTCACAATCACCTATAAGGCTAATAATAGCCTAAGTACAGCAATTAACAGCCACATCTTTTACCCCCTGTTAAAGAACATTCTCTTCACAGTGGGATTTTTAAGCTACGTACTGTCTCTAAGGATCCCCAGAAGCAGCTTCAACTGATTTACAGCTGAAAAATGTCTCTAATTTTCTCACTTTGGTGTTTTGGAACAAACTTATTTCAGCCTCTGTCTGAACCGTTTTATTTTAGCTACTGTTGTCTTAAGGCTGCCCACTCGTCTCTGATTGGCCAGCCCTCTGAGGGCCTGTCCCATGCAGAGCCATGGACAGACTTAAGTGTTTGTGGCCTTGCCCCTCTAACAAGTCATGAACCAGTTACATCCCCAATTCACATGAAGTTGGGACGCTGTGAAAAATTCAAATAAAAAAGAATACAAAGATTTGTAAACAAAGAAATAATATTTATTGTTCAAACTGACAAGCCTTTTGAATTTGATGCCTGCAACAAGCTCCTAAAAAGCTGGAAAAGAGGCAACAAAACACTGAGAAAGTTTATGAATTCTGAAAAAACAGCTGTTTGGATCACTCCACAGGTGAACAGGTTCATTGGAAACAGGTGAGCGTCATAATTGTGTATAAAAGGAGCATCCCCAAAAGGATCAGCCCTTCACAAGCAAAGATGGAGTGAGGCTACCACTTTGACAATAACTGTGCGAGCAAATAGTCCAACAGTTTAGAAACAATGTTTCTCAAGTCAAGTGCAGGAATTTTAGGATTCCATCATCTACAGTCCATAATATTATCAGAAAGTTCAGAGAATCTGGAGGACTGTCTACATGTTAACAGCAAGGTCAAAAACTAACATTAAATGCATGTGACCTTTGACCCCTCAGGTGACACTGCATTAAAAACCAACATCATTGTGTTAAGGATCTTACATTGTGGGCTCAGGAACACTTCAGAAAACCATTGTCAGTTAACACAGTTCGTCGCTACATCTACAAGTGACAGTTAAAACTCTACCATGCAAAGACAAAGCCAGACATCAACAACAGACAGAAACACTGCCGCCCTCTTTGGGCCCAAGCTCATCTGAGATGGACTGAGGCAAAGTGGAAAAGTCTGCTGTGGTCTGATGAGTCTGCATTTACATTGTTTTTGGAAATCATGGATATGGTGTCCTCCGGGCAAAATAGGAAAAGAACAATATTGATTGTTTGCAGCACAAAGTTTAACAGCAGAATCTGTAATGGTACGGGGGTATGTTAGTGCCCATGGCATCATGGGTAACCAACACATCTGTGATGACACCATCAATGCTGAAAGCTTCATCCAGGTTTTGGAGCAACACATGCTGCCATCCAAGCAACGTCCTCTACAGGGAAGTCTCTGATTATTTCATCAAGACAATGAAACCAAGACACATTCTGCACCTGTTACAACAGCGTGGCTTTGTAGTAAAAGAGAGCAGCGACTAGACTAGCCTGCCTGAAGTCCAGACCTGTCTCCTCTGAAAATATGTGGCACATAATGAAACAAAAACAACAACGGAGACCTCGGACTGTTGATCAGCTGAAGTTGTCTATCAGCAAGACTGTAAAAGAATTCCAGCTCCAAAGCTTCAACAATTATTGTCCTCAGTTCACAAACACTTAATAAGTGTTGTCGGAAGGAAAGGTGATGTAACACAGTGGGAAACATGAACCTGTCCCAGCTTTTTAGGAACCCACTGCAAATTTAAAATGAGTGAATATTTTTAAAAAGTTTATCAGTTTGAGCAATAAATATTTTGTCTTTGTAGTGTATCCCAATTTGTTATAGGTTAAACTGGGTTTGTACATCATTGTACTCCGTTTTTATTTACAATTTAAACAACTTTCCAACTTCACTGGGATTGGGGTTGTAGATGAGCTCATCATTTCAAAAAGTCTCACCAAGATCTGTTGAAGATCTGGTCCCTGACTGTTCAGAGCAGGTCACAGATAGAACATGACTGTTTTAAAACCTGCATGTTTAAACTGAACATCCAGCATTGATACTTTATCAGTGTGCATGGGAGGGCAGAAATCCCTCATCTTTAAGTAGTTTTCTGTTCATCAAGCAGGACCTTAAACTTCTTATTTGGATGATTTATACTGATAAATGTCAACTTGACTCCAGACTTCTTGAATATCTGATTTATGAAGTAATTCAAATCAGGACCTTTCATTATATCTAATCAAAGCAGTGATTAAATTATCATAAAATCACAAAGACTTTTGAGGACACTGTGCAGACTGCAAACTGCAAATCCATTGTCAGGCTCATCAGAATAAGAGAGAATATTTAAGCTGCATTTCATTTTGTAAAAGCCTCAAACACCACTGAATACTGCTCAGTAGTACTGCAGACAGAAGTGCAGACAGAAGTGCAGCAGGAACACAAAGAGACAAAGACAAAGTGGCACTGAGGCCAGGAAAGACAGCCTGAATCTAGAACAATGAGACCTAGCTGCAGACAATCAGAGCAGGGAGACAATCAAACAGGCGGGAAACACATGATGACAGGAAGTGAAAAGTGAAGGCTCTGAAACTAAGGGAGGGGTAAGTTACCAGCAAAGGTTTAAAAACACACTACACATACTTATTAAATCCACACACTTCAGTCCTTCTAACTCTGAGATTAGGTTTAGACCCAGTTTTTGAAAAGAACACCTGTTTGCCTAACATTATCATGGGTCCCACACATTCATTTTGACTAAAAAGTCTTTGCATTGATATCAAAACTTTGTAACATTCTTATCTCACAAATGGTATCCTTTACTTAGGTAAAAATGTCCAGTCATTATGTTGCTACTGTTTTTGCATTTGTCAGTCATCATAGAGTCACCGTGTGGAGAGTTATCTCCTGGAACCTGAATTACATTATGTCATACAGTGTGTCATGTCATGTCATAGTGTAAATCTTATCAAATATCATATCTACAGAGTTATATTGCTTCACACCTCACTGCACATTGTGATATTTTTGTTATTACATTGTCCATATCCCACTGTTGAGCTCTTCCTCTCAATTGGCCAGCTGACTGTATCTGAATCTACTGGCACTGGAGACAGCTACCTCCCACTCTGACATGGAAGCTGGCACCGGGCAGCCGGAGCCTCCCACCAGCAACTACAGCTTAAGCTAGCTCCTGTTAGGGCACTGGCACCAGGAAGACAGCATTCAGCACCACCTACAGCTGGGCCCCAAGCCAGTTACAACAACCAGCTCCAGCCGCCTGTTCCACTTGGATCACCCAGGAACAGGACACAAATACCACTGAGGATCAGCCACTAGGAACTGACTCAGGAAGATCCAGGTCTGTCACCTAGAAAAAGAAGGCCACCATCATGTGTCACTAAAGGCACAGTCACAGTGGTCATCCATACCTTGCCGTACTTAAGCATGATTGCCCCCCCCATGCAGCGCGAGTCCCCTGCTGGTCAGTATTGCACACGGTGGAAATGATAATATGAATCAGACTTGAGGCACACACACGGCCCACCTACGTCATCATGAAGCATCTGTTAACAAGGCACAGTACCTTTAGAGTCAGCACAATGGAGAACACAGAGAACATGGCTACCACTGTAGTTATTTTTTGGCTTATGTTAAGTTGTTTTGGGCTGATACATTTCTTGTTCAAGTCCCGCCTTTGAGGAGGAGTGGTCACAGTAATGTGTCATAGATTAAATGTCATATCCTCTTGAGTGTGTGTGCTTGTGCTTGCACATAAAAAACACTTCTCAGAATAGTGCCAAGGCCAAAGGAATGTACCATGCCTGAGCACGGCACACCTGTGGTCCCACTGGCCTGACGCACTGGATGCTTGCTTGGGCATGGTACAAATGAACAGTGTGACATTTCCTGCCATTTACCATTGCCAATGAAAATGGCCTGCTTCAGGTCAGGAAAGTGACAGCAGGGTGCCATAACCAGCAACAACCACGGCAGGCTGTGCTGGGCAGAGGAACGTTGGTGCCTCTTCACTACCTCATACACTCCAAACACTTGCTAAGGACTGTGATACCAGTGCCCCCCACACAAAAAACCACCCCAAGCAGCACCAGCAGGGGCGGTAGGCACCTTGATGCCTTCACAGCCTGAACTCCAGCATCAGCCAACAATAGATGTGCTGGGAAAGATGCCCCATCTGCGTAGTGATAAAGCTTTCCTCATGCTTCTCTATACTGACTTGATTTCTTCTGTTTTTCTCATCTAGATTCAGCATCTTTTTCAAATCTTAAGGTTCACAAAGCACATATCGGTTATAAGACTAGTAAAAAGAAATGTGTTGGCCAAAGCTGCATCCCCTACAAAATGTCCAATTTCCCCCCTGCAGGAGGTTTAAGGCCTCCATAAACTGGCTGAACCACAACACTCATTCCTGACAGTGTGTATGAAACTTTGACTCCTCCCTCACTGACTTATAACACAGGCGACCATGAGGACAGGGCAGTTTGTGACATAACAGGACAGAACAATACATGACATTGAGAGTTACCATGCAGTAAAAGCCTGTTTGTTATATAATGTAGGCTTTCAATACATCACAGTGTACCTTTACCATTGTATGCATGCGCGCGCGCGCGTGTGTGTATACCACCTACACAGTGTGTGCACATGTGGATGTGATTCCTGTGGAACTGCAAACCGATCTTTGACTCCTTCTTGACAGCAGATCAACAAAATGCGTAAAAAAAAGTTGCCCCATGGGGAAAATAAAAGGATGTCTCCTCTCATTATAGTGGATAATGTCAAAGCAAACCTTAACATCACTTCTCTGTCTCTCTCTCTCAGACATAAGGGTCCCTTAACAAATCTGGTAAATGCATTATTATGCATTAACTAACAGTTTAAAAATGTGTAATAACTTATAGTCAGTTAATGTTAGATGATGCATTATAATGAATATTAACACACTATTAGACTGTTAGTTAATGCCTAATTATGCATTAACTAATGTTTATTAAGGGACCCTTATTGTAAGGTGTCACAGAGTTTCTTGGTTTAACTCTGGCTAACACTGTTGTGAAAGTGTCTGCCTGTTACAATCTTCACATGACATCACAGCAGATGCCCCCCTCCTCATGCATCTTGATTTTAGCTCATTTCTCCTCTGGGTGCTCTTTTATCTCACTTATTAGACATGGCTTCATCTGTGTCGAATCTGCGCGACACCGTCTCTTTAGATGAAGGCTGCTGCTCTGATTAGCATTTCTGGTCCCATCTGCTCCATCACCACAGCGGAATATCTCTTCCTTTTTTCTAGGATTACCAGCTTCTCTTCAATTCTTTTCTGTTTGTTTGTTTTTCACAAATGCAGCCTTGTCCATAGGTTTGATGTTTTCTTTCAGGACAGTGGTTTTGTGATCATTGGTCTCCTTACTTTTGTCATATGTGGGGTCATTAAAGTCCAATGCATAGATAAGAATTAGCGAGATACAAAAGAGATTCACCACGTCCACTGGGATTTTTACCTCATTGAATTACCAAATACTTAGCCACAGTGACATGGTGTAGGGTCTGAAGAGACCTCATTTCACCCAAACCTAAGCTTCACTTACAGTCAAGGGAGACTAATTAATGCACTCTCATGTTCCAGTCAAAGGTCAGTCTGACCTTGTTTTCAAGCCACATGTCAAAAACACCTTTTTCATTCACCAAAACTCAGGCTTTGTTGACCTCAAACTGCCAGACTCAGGCTTTGTTGATCTCAAACTTTGCCATGCTCAAGCTCTGTTTATCTCAAGATGCAATGAGCCCAGGCTTTCTTGAGCTCAGACTTTGTCGAGCTCAGTCCTTGTTTATCTAAAGTTTGTCTTGCTCAGGCTTTGTTTATCTAAAACTTTTTGAGCTCAATGTTTTTTGAGCTGAGGCTTTGTTTATCTAAGTTTGTTGAACTCAGTCTTCGTTGATCCCAGGCTTTGTCATATCAAACTTTGTTGATATCAGGCTTTTTTGATTTCAAAGTTTATGAACCCAGGTTTTGTCAAGCCCAAAATTTGTTGAGGTTAGGATAAGTTCTCACTCAGTCTTTTGAACTGAAAAGAACTCAGTCTATGTTGAGCTCAGATTCTTTTTTAAATGTCAGGCTTTGTTGAGCCAGCTAACTTATAGAAGAAGCCTGGTTATGTCGACGATGCTGGAGGAAAAAACAGTGAAAAAGTTCAGAACAAACTGAGACAGACACATTTGGTATCAAACTTTTATTTTGTTACAGATTACCACTGAAAAACAGATATTTGAGCATGTTTGTCAGTGACAGCGCACTGATACTGTTGTAGTGTTTGTGTTCACAGTCACAGAGTTAACCCATTCAAACTGAAATCAGCCTTCAACATAAGATCACTAAAAGAATTCAAGTCCTAATGAAAGTCAGTCAAGAGTGTTTTCTTTAAAACAAACCTCAGTCAAACAGTTTGTCTACACATCCGTCTAATCTGTGAAAAAGAAAACAGTAAAAATGCTTGAAAAAGTCAGAGTCCATTACAGAAGGAGTCGACATGATTCCATCAGGTGAGTCCTGATCACCTCAAATGTGCCATGTCTGTAAGAACTGTCAAGTTGGTACCTGTTCAGCAACAAAGAGCAAGTTAAGACATTTATAACAGAAAATAAATGATAGAGTAACACACCCTGTAACTTGCTCTGTGTGCATATACCAACTTCACCAGTTACAGTCCAACTTCATTTACAATGTATTCACATGACAGCACAATATCACATTACCACTGCTCATAAAAAAAGTTATAAATCTTGAGTTTTATAGTGTACAACACAAGTTTAAGGCCTGGTTTCCATCTATTCAAATAAGAAATGATATCTGAAGAAAGTAGCAGTAAGATTTGAAGATAATCTTCAGGCAAACAGTAGGTACAGGTAAAAACCAGCCGGCTACACGATGGTGCCTGCTGTTGTCTCAGGTGAAGCTGTGGATGGAGGCTCTTGTATTTGACTGAGTCTGGGCTTTGCTGTAAATATTTTGAAGTGCATGCTGTACATTTAGCATTTTCCAGTGAGCAAACAACCCAAACCACCAGTCCAGGTTCACAATCAGAATATACTTAATCAGCGTAAAAATACAAATATATCTACTTACAGCAATAGAACCAGCAAAAGTTACTGTTGTTAGTCAACACAAATAGCTCATATTAGCCGACTTAAATCTTATATGAAAAGCAAAAAACAAACCAAACCCAACATCAATAATTAATGAGACAGTTTCACAGAATCAGTTCACCGCTTTTTTTCAGTTTTGTTTTGTTTTTTTTTAGCAAAAGGCTTATTTTGCATTATAAATGAAGATTTTTTTTTCACTTACATCAGTACAGCTCTGTGAGGATCAGCTGTTTCGATCATATTGGAGAACAAGGTGGTACAAAACTGTGACGGTATTGTTTCTGTTTCCTGTGAAAGAAAACTGTTGAAGCATGTAAGTCCTCATGATTAACAAACATGAACGTTGTTAGCTCTGGGTGTGTAGCAGTGAGTGGTCAGAGGGGTGTTAGCCTGAGCTTAATAGATTCTTGAAGCGTACAGTCACAGTAGCCATCACTGGTTCCTCAACTTATCTTTGTGCTGAGCCAAACCAAAGAGCCAGACCTGATCATAACGGAAACAAGGACAAACACCCTGATGTTGGATCATCTCTTAAACCACATCACAAGACTCAGCAACCACTCTAAAGCCAATAGTGAATCAGTCACAGATAGACCTTTAAAGTCAGAGTGTTGCAAAAGATGATCCAGAATGAATTCGAACAGAAATACAAAATTTCAGGGCTTGGACGAAAAAAATATACCATAGCAGCAATGACCTGCTGAATTAACCTCTTAGGACCTAAGCTTGTGTCTGGTGTTCTACTAATCCTATTTCTACTTGCTATTCGGGATCAGTTAGACCTAATAAGCATAAAAATTAAAATTGGTCTTTGTACGGGAAGTTATGTTCGTAGACTAATTAGCTAGCTACTAGTTTTAGTTATATGCGTTATTGGTCAGCACTATTTTTCTCACTGAAATGGGTGTAAGGCTGTGATATCACTAAAGATGATGTGGGAAGTGTCTCTACATGTGTCTTATAGATTTATGTTAAAAAGTTACATGGGTCTGAGAAGCGGAAATCCACACACAGTACAGGCCAAAAGTTTGGACACAATACCAAGAGTGTACAAAGCAGTAATCAGAGCATAGGGTGGCTATGAGAAGACACTAGCATATAAAACATGTTTTCAGTTATTTCACCTTTTTTTGTTAAGTACATAACTCCACATGTGTTCATTCATAGTTTTGATGCCTTCAGTGAGAATCTACAATGTAAATAGTCGTGAAAATAAAGAAAACATATTGAATGAGAAGGTGTGTCCAAACTTTTGGCCTGAACTGTGTGTGGACTCTGGGTCTTAAGAGGTTAAACATATTCACTATCTTCTTATAATTTGTATCTTTGTGCTTGCTTTGTTACTTTTTGGGTAAGAACCGATGTAGTCCTAGACCATTACGTGAACTTGAAAGCAGGAAATAAAAACAACTTAAGGTGGGAGATTGATAAACCCTTTCTAATGAAATCTGTGCTCAGTGCAAAATTCTTTGTTTCAAATATTGAACGTTGATTAAAAATATTTGCAGATGAGGAAATGGCTAAACTAAGAACCATCACTGAATTTTTGTAACAGCTGACATCCTCACAGTTCTCCAATTCTTGATTTAAAGTATCTGATTACAAACTGCAGCTAAAAATATTACACTCCAAAGGTCTTTTTATCTTCCCCAAAAAAAAAAAAAAGACTTGAAGAAGAAACATTTTGTGGATATCAAGGTTATCAAGGTTTCTGCAGTCAGATGTTCTTTTGGCAAACAAACACATGATCCTAGATGCTGTTGCTGCTGCTGATGATAAATGAGCTGTAAATCATACATGTTTTCTGTATTTTCTATTGATCTTAATCCTTTATGTTAGGTCATAGGATAAGGGCATACTTTCACAAATTAAATACTATCTTCATATGCAGTTTTGGTTTTTGGTTTGTTTTCACTTACCAATGAAACTCCAGCCTGAAGCAGCTTTGACATATTTAGGATAAATTTTGGAGTCACTACTTAGCAATAAAAATAACTGAGCAATTTAAATAATATTTAACTTTTATTTTCTCAAAATGTCTTGAGTTTTCTCCTGACCCTCTTATTCTCTAACCTTCCTTCTCTCATTACTACCCTCAACCACCCCCCACTCTAAAATCCCTCCATAAAAAAGAAAAGTCATCCTACAAACACAAATCAATAAAATCTATACCAACATGTCCTTGTCTATCAGCTCTTTATATATTATCAACTTTATCTCTGTATACAAGCTTAGTACACTTCTGTTCTTGAGTTCACATAGTACTAAAACACTGTGGTTACAATAAATGTCCTACACAAACCATTGTTTATTCACATACGCAAGCTTTATAAGATACAGCGGGTAAAATAAGTATTGAACCTGTCTTAGTTTCTAGTTTCTCTCGAAATATGTTTCTAAAAGTGCAACTGGTGTGAAATTGTCACCAAATGTGAGTAACAATCCATGGAACCTCCACATGCAAAGACATCAAACCTTAGATGTCCATAAATTAAGTTCAATGCAATAATAAGGGAAGCAGTATCAAACAGATGAAGAAATGAAGGTGTAAGATGGTCAAACAGCCAAGAAACCAGCTGAAATCTCCCAGTAATTAGAAAAAGAAACCCTGTCTCTGTCAGTGCAGATGAAAATCAGATGGTTCAGTAATAACTGACGGCCTATAAAAAGGTGTCTCATTACCAAGTGTCACATAAAAAACGTCATATGATGGGTAAAAGCAACAAGCTCCCTAAAGACCTTTGTAACCTTATTGTTTCCATACATACTGATGGCGTTAGCTCCAGAGGGAATTTTAAACTCCCAAGCGAGCACTGTTAGGACATTTCACCAGGAAACGGCCATGACCAAGTCCTCCTCGCAAGATTTCGGACAGAGGAGTCAAAATGATTATCAGAAGAGTTTTCCCAGAGTGAAGTATCACCAGTGGATGCTTCAGACAGACCTGGAACTATCAGGTTCAACAGTGAAAGAAGAAAGAAGATGATGAATAATATACTCACCACACTCCACCCCTCAAGTAAAAACATGTTAAAGCTTGTTTAAAGTTTGGTGCACAACATTTAAACTGGCCTGTGAGAGTCTGGGAAAGTAAAGTCTGGTCAGATGAGACCTTAGCTCTATGGATGCCATAATGCACACCATGTTTGGAGCTCAAAGGACACCGTACATCACCCCAAAAAACACAATTACCACTGAGGCTTGGAAGGATGAATGGAAAATTACAACAAGATATTCTTTATGGGTGTCTCAGATGATTTCTTTGCATGGTTGGTTCACATAGGTTGTTACCAACATCTGGTTTAAATTCCATGCCAGTAGCAGTAATAGAAATATATTTACTGATATAAACAGTGACATGTCCAGTACTTACTTTACCCTCTATAAATCTAGGTCTTAGATTTGATTTTAAGATCTCTATAAACTATATATTCATTTAAAACTCATCTGTGAAAAATGAACAAACATTGAGAATGAACAATGTCTCTTTTCTATTGTGAAACTAAAAACAATTGAAAACTCTGTTATAGATTTGAATTAAATTATAAAAACTAAAGGAATGTTTAGTATGCTAATTGTGAAGCTGATCCCTGAAGTCAACAGACATAGGGATTGTTTTTGTGTGTGTGTGTGTGTGTGTGTGTGTGTTTTAGGCCATATGAAGATGGTGTGTATACTTTGCAGCTGCCCTGCTTCTACAAATGGTCAAAAACCAGCTTCAACTTCCTGCTTTAGAAGTGAAGATCACTCAGTGGGAGGAGTAAGATGATAACTATAAAAGATTTTAACCAATTTTATGTCTGTCTGCTTTGTGTTCAGAGGAAGGTTAATAATAATAGTTAGTGTTTGCAAACATACTTAAGTTATTTTCTACAAGAATAATACACCAGAATAGACAAAATCAGTGAAGTCTTGACCCTGAATACACCAGATTTAAATATCATGAGCAAAATAAACAGGATACAGACAACCTCATGTTGTGATATAGAGTGTGAGATAATTTTGACCCTGTGTTACGATATTTTCAGAAGAAAAAGCAAACTAAGAGATCATGGACAAGTGTCAGGGTTTGACCTCTATAAAGCTCATAGCAGAGAGAAAATCTGAGTGTGAATGTGAAAAAGCATCACTAATGAGACTAATGAGGATGAAAATGGTTATTAATATGTATGCATGATGCTAAAAACAATCCAATAATCAATGAAAGGTGACTAACTTTTTCATGACTTGCTTCATTGGGTTCGTTCACAGAGGCTGAGACTTCTTTCTGTCAGACCTCCATCAAACCTCCATCTTTACTGTAAACTACAGTAGAGAGGAGAAACCTGTTTTAGAGAGAAGTGTTGATTTCAGACTCAGGTTTTACTGGAGTTACTGACCTATCGTGGAGCTGGTCTCTTTACTCTCAGGAAGCAGCCTCCTCACTGGGGGAGTATCTGTTTCTCACGGTCTGATGGAGGCACTAACAGTTCAGCAGTGAAAGCCTCGGTCACAACTCTGCCACAGTTTAGTTAAACTTTCATACATCTGGGAACTAAAAGCTGTCTTTAGGAGGAGAGAGGCAAAGGAAAAGAGGAGTTACTGAAGGCAGGCACTGGCAGATGAAAGATGAAAGATGTGAAAATGGTTTTACTTTGTAACTTATTCATCTTTCATCTGTTCAAAATGGGAAGTCATCACATTTCATTAAAGCTTGTCTCTCTTGTAGTATCTTATAATTATTTAAAGGCTCAGTGAGGACTTTTTCAGGGTAAAAAGAGAGGGAGGTGAAGTGATGCACCCATCATACCTAGTGCCTACTGTACAAGCCTGTGGGGGCAGTGCTATGATCTGAGGTTGCTGCAATTGCTCAGGTTCAGCAACATTATGTTCCCAAAGAATGAGGTCAGCTGACTACCTGAATATACTGAATGACCAGGTTATTCCATCAATGGATTTTTTTCTTCCCTGGTGGCACAGGCATACTCCATGATGACGAAGTCAGGGGGCTCATGGGGCTCAAATAGTGAAAGAGTGGTTCAGGGAGCATGAGACAAATTTTTTTTTACACATGAATTGGCCATCACAGAGTCCAGACCTGAACCCCATTGAGAGTCTTTGGGATGTTCTGGAGAAGACTTTGTGCAGTGGTCAGACTCTCAAAGCTAAGAGCGATCCAATGAAAGATGACTGTGTGACCTTTTTTTTTGGCCAGGTCCTGTACATTTACATATTCCCTTGTCCAAAATACATGATTTACGGCGTTGTGATGACAATCTAGAAAAGCTAGTGTTTTTCTGGGATAAAGACTCCATTTCTGGTGAGCATTAGCACCCCATTTTGGGAAACAACAACTTTTTCAAGTGATGAAGTAAGTATTAATCAACAGTAACATAGCACTGTTGTTTTAAAGGTGTAACAATAAATGTCTAAAAGGTGAGCAGAATATCTGTTACTGTAACTCACAGCCCTGCCCCCTGAGATCAGTCCATAACATGTAACGTTAGTGACAAACGTTAATGAAATGTGTCCTACCAGTGCTCATCTACCAACTCCAACCTCACTAAACAGAGCAAATATAACCTCGCTCTTGATTTCATTTCATTTCATTTTATTGAAACACTACTGATCTTGGCCAAAGGTGTCCCTGCAGTCTGCGTCACAGACAGTCCTAACAGAGCCTTTAATAGAACAGAGACAGGTAAAATTGATTGTGAATCCAAAATCAACATGACTCCTCTCAAAGTCATATTTAATATGGTTGTGTCTAATAGTTGTGAGAGAGCTAAAAATGAGATAAGGAATGTTTAGGCCATGCCCACATTTGTTTTCTGTCCTGATATAAATGCTGATACAGGTAAGTCTTTGGTTGAACAGATACAGGTAATATAATAATACGACCTTGTACATCCTCAAGTGTTGAACCCTCAACATGTAGTTCCACCTGTTGGTGGACTTGTAAGATCTTTTTTTTCTAAAATGTCCATATTCTGTAAATTTGTTGCAGGGAGAACAATAAATTTCACATGGCAAGCCAAAGCTAATCAACGACTTAATGAAATCATCAACCACATTCAACCAAAGAGTTTCTTTACATACGCTTGTTTAATAAATGCTGACTACAATACACATTAAATAACTAAAGTGGCATACGTAATTTCCCCTCTTATCTGTGCATTCAAATCATTGACATATTCACAGCTTTTTTCTAAGCCTATAGCAGCATCACCACAAACTTCCTCTAAAACAAATCTGCTCTAAAGTGGATGTAACCTCCAACTCTGACAAGACGTAGGAGGTCAAATGAATCCTTCGATTTACACACAGGAACTGTGGTCTGTCAGTTTTCTGTGCTTTATTTTACAGGTAAGAGAATGTTTGTGTTCCCAGTGATAATTTCATGATTGGAAGTCAACATTGACCCCTGAAAGTCATTTTTGTACTTAGCTTACACATTAACCACACACTTATTATGTGACTATGCATCAGTCACTGAATGTTTCTGTCATGGCACTTGGGAACTTGAGTTGGTTGATGTAAAATACTGGGCTAAAGAGAAGCTTGGTATGTAAATCAGTAAGCAGTGCATTTAAAGCAGTAGTGTTTGATTGATACGCTTATAACATTCATGAAACATTCACAAACCTAAGAATGTCCTTAACTCTTTGAATTAACCACATCAACCACATAAGCTAAGTAAGAGATAACAAAAACATATATTTAAATATGTTTTTTATATTTATATGTGTGTGTGTATATACATATACACACACATATAAATATAAACATAAAATAAACTTAGCACAAAAAGTAGGGAAATATATTTGTTGAATTATTTCTTTGTTGTAACAATGTCTCTTGGTCATAAATCTTATCTTGTTGTAAAGTCTGTTTATTTCTCCTTTAAATGGAGCCACATTTATAAGGAACATGTATCTGAGGGATGCGCAGCAGAGCTGAGGTTGTGGGTTGTTCCCATGAATAATTTGCCAAATCTGCTCTGCCAATGCCAAGCAAATTTTTCTGCTGTTTTATTTTTATTAATTGACAAACTTAAATTGCTAAAAAAAGTTGTTTGGCATTGGTAAGGGAGATTTGCCAGATCTTTTACTGGAACAAACCACAAACTCAGATCTACTGAAGATCCTCACATATATGTCTCCATTTAAAAGAGGAACAAATAGGCATTAAAGTATTATCTGTATTATCAAGAAGCATTGTTGTAACCAAGAAAAAATGGAACAAACACAAATTCTGTGACTTTTTGTACTAATACGTTTATATATACCACATATATTATATAATGGAAAAAAATCATTTAAGAAAAAATCCTAAGTGCACATGAATATATCATTATATTAAAATCTTAATATTCATAAAAAGTTCTGAAAACTTGAAGAAAAAAATGACTATGTTGTTTAAATTGAGTTTAATTTTTCTAAAAATCTTTAAAAAATGTTTTAAATGTTAAAAAGGCTTCGTAAAATATTTCTACAGGTCACTCTATTGTAACAAACAGGATAATGTCACTGACTTCATGCTTAACTGCAGGTCGATTATGGGATTTAAAAATATGGGTTATTCTTTCAGGGGCTCTGGGAAAAAGACATGCAGACACATGACACATTCAACACTCTTCCTTCTCAAATATATTTTTTTTAAAATGATTTCAAACGTGAAAAAACAGGTTCAGGTATAACTCCTCTAATACGGTCTGATAAACAGCCTTCGTTTAAGAGAGTTTTCTCTTGTGATCCTCTGACATTTTCAAAGTAACGACTATGCTGTCATGACTCAGACTATTTTAACACAAGACCCCTGATATTATGACTTTATGTTAATCAAAGATTCGTTTATTACTTTAAACTGTACATTTTAACTATGACTGTGGGGTCAACTTTTATATTCACTTTATTTTTCTAATAATACTGAGAAACTGAAAATTGAAAACAGAATTTAGTTTTTGTTTGATGTTTTAGCCATTATTGTACTAGTTTGACTTTATTACAAATACTATAGTTTCTCTTATTTGCAGTGACATTTTTCTTTGATGATATATTAGGGCCACTGGAGCAAATAAAGAAAATTGAATTTTTGAGAATGAAACCTCAAAATTTTTGAGAAAAAACTCAAACCTGACTTTGTATGCCCATATTTATAAGTTTACAAATTTATATTGTGTCCTATCCATTTTCCACTGTTTATTCAGAGGAGTAAAGCCCAGTGACCTCTGTCTCCAGCCACTTCCACCTGCTCCTCTGGGGTGACACCTAGGTGCATCATGTCCTGGGATTGTCCCAGGGTCTCCTCCCCGTCCAGGAGGCATCCTCACTAGATGCCTCGACCACCTCATCTAGTTCCTCTGGATGCAGGGGCTCAGCAGCTCTATTTAGACCATTTCTCAGGTGTCTAAGCTCTAAACTCCATCTCTAAGGCTGAGCCCAGACACCCTGCAGAGACAGCTCATCCACCATCTTGGTCTTTTGGTCACTACCCACAGCTCGTGACCATAAGTGAGGATTGGGACATGGATTGACTAATAACTTGAGAGCTTTGCCTTCTAGCTCAGCTCTCCCCTCACAACAACAGACCCAAACATCATCCACATCACTGCTGATGCAGCCCGTCAATAATCCAAAAATCTTTTGCCTAAAGCTGCTAAAATCAGTATTATCTCCTTATTGCTAAGTCAAAGTAGAAAGTACACTTTAATAAGGCTATAAAAAAGGTCCATGATGCGGTGAAATGTATCACTTAATAAACTTGAGTATGTCAGGTTTGACTTCTCATTGATTTACATCTGTAAATTTGCAATTTTATTTAAGACTTGAATTTTGATTTTTATTCTCAAAAATTATAACTTTTTTATTTCTGTCAGTGTCCCTAATATGCCTTTGTATTTTTTACATTTTCTTTCAATAAACTTTTCTTGCAGAAACTACTCTTTTATCTTATTTTGTGACTTTTACTCCCTAGAAACTTACGTTTTTCATAATGTAATTTATTCTTGCTGAATGTATTGTAACCCTGTTATATCTCCTTCTTTAGTAAAATTAGAACTATTTTCATTATATAAATGGATTTCTTTTACATTAAACTCTGTCATAGAATATCAACTCTTTCTCTTTGTAAACACAATTTCTCTGCAGATCCTTTTCTCTAATCTAACAGCTGCCCTATAATCGGATTGCACATGAACCCTGAATACTGAAACGCTGGGGGACGAGGTGAGTTCATAGAAAAAGAATCAAACCAAGAGAAGAAAAAAGCTTCTTTTCTGTCAGTCTTTGTGCTTGTGTATGATCGTCATTCGTTCAGATGGTTCCCATACAGTACATGGGTTAGTACACTATGAGTCAGAAACTGCACATAATGATACAAAATACTGAATTTAAAAAACTGAGCCCTGTATCACTATATTTAAAACACTATATATATTTCCCATTATATTGTTTTAATGACACAAATATATACCACCATGAATCAATAGATATTATCACAGTCAGAATGAGACATCGTGATGTCCAGTAAGAACTGTGGTCCACTTCCACAGTGATCACCCACAAACAAATGCACAAAAACAGTACTGTTCCAGCTTTAGAAAGTCTCTATATATAATGGCATGTGGGTATCTATACAGTTTATCATGTTTTTGTGTTTTCTATAAAGCTTATGTATGTATGTATGTATGTATGGATTTGGGAAAGTATGCTAGCCCGTTCATAGCTAAGCCAGCGGTTGGAGGAGGGTCGTTCCCCCCCCCCCCCGCTGGCGGGGAGCAATGACAGAGTGAGTAGGCCTGAGTGCCTTTATGCAAATACACCCATTATATTACACTTTAAAAAATGACTGCTCTCACCAGCAGTCCCAGATTAGAAAAAGAAAATCATTGACAGAAACTCACCCCTGGTATGAGCGTTTGTCCTCTCTGTGTGGTCAGCAGGAAGTCAGGGGCGGGAACATTTTGACTGTATGGCTTATGAGTCGAAATGTACAGTGAATCTATTGCTTGTAGGTTTTATAAATCCTACAGTAGGACACAAATCTTTCCTTTAAGATGCTAAATCAGTTGGGGTGCTTTGAAGGAGAGGTGAGAGGTGAGGAGTGGCGCCCCCCCTGCGTTGGCTGACCCTGTGGTGGCGGCAGATTTAAGCAAACGTCTATCCAAACCACTTCTGGTTACTCCTGGTTGGTTGGCACAAACTGAATGGTGGATGCGAAGGATCAACCTACCACTGTGTAGGTCATTCTTTATAGGCCAGCCCTATGTTAGGAGGTGGAGTCTGAGTCATGATGGGGCGGGGTAAGGTCGGGGGAGG
>RPOG01006256.1:0-25312 GCA_008086565.1 Thalassoma bifasciatum | reverse complement strand
GGGGGGGGGGGGGGACTGTTTTGCAGTTGCACCAAACAAGCAATATATGAGAGCAAAGTGGTCAATAACATGGACGGAGAAAATGCCACAGCACTGTTGCGCATGAACATGATCAACGTTCATGTCTAACACCTGAAATAAACTACATCCGTCTGCGTTCAGTCTCTGCTGCTGTGCGTGTTGACCACATTCAGCTACTCACGCTGGCTGCTGGTACGTTCACTTAGCCACAGGGCTGACAGACAGTTGTTGTCGCGAGATCGAGGAGTTCAGGAGTTTCCCAGATTAGTCTCTTCATTCATGTTGGGCTGCAGGATCTATTTAGAGAGATGAAATGAATCTTCTCTTTAAATGGCCCTGGTAGAACCTTAAACCTGTTGACTCCTGGTGTGTCTCCACCCATTATGTCTGTTTAACGTCATAGTCAAGTGAAATACTATCTAATTTTGACATAGTTTGTTTTATTTTGAAAGTCAGCCTCGTTATCGACGGTTTCCGGGTACCACTTCCTTTCCCGCTTGATCTTTCCTGTGTTAAATTTATGCATCACTTCGACCTGACTGAACAATCTTAGTTCACATTTCCATGGCCTGTTCTGTTTTTCTCACAATTTTTGCAGGCATGTTCTCCTCGACTTTTTTAAAAAGCAGGACTGTAAAACTGTTGTCCAACTACACAAGTCGTTCTGTCGAGTTGCAAAACTTGCACAATAAAAGGTTTTATATTTCAACAGTCATGCATTCTGATTCCTCAACTTCATAAGAATTACGAGTGCCACCTTTTTGTGAACAGCAGCATTTTGTGGGGCCATTCAAACCTGTGTTAATAAAAGTATAATATAGTTTGGACAGTGGACACTGATATTCTTCTACAATATTCACTCCTCATGACAATAAAATATGTCTTTCTAAGCCAATTTACTGCAGTAATAATTTTCTAAATGAATAGAAAATGAGTTTAAGACCCAATCATACATGAAAAAAAAAATATACCGTTGAATATCGTGATACTGATATAACTTTGAAAAATACTGTGATATCAATTTTTGGTCATACCGCCCAGCCCTGTTTATTACATAAATATTTATCATGTATGCCTATCCCTTTTAGATTATAACCCACACTTGGATCACAGCGACTACAGGTGGAGTTCTAGAGGCTCAGACTCTTCCAGTCACTCCAGTTTTCTTGAGAGGTAAATCACACAAACACATTACAAGGCGAACATTCTGCTCAGAAAAGAAGAGTGAGCCTTGCTTTTGTAGCTCTGTGCTGGTCTTTCTCCCTCATCCCTTTATTATTGTTCTGCAGACATTTCCTCCCTGTGGTCAGTCTAAAAATAGAGCAGCTCACTGGCTAGAATAACCCACTTGGCAGCCATAAAAGGTGTCAGGGAAGCCCTCTGCTGATGTCTCTAATGGAGCATTTTAACACAGCTATCTTCATTTTCAGCCCTGTTGTTTGTCATTACTGGGTCATTTTCTCTCAGCACGATAATTGATTGACTGTTTCTTCATCGTCTGTGTGTTTTTGTGTTATAGTGAGCTTCATGGCCGTCGCACATCAATAAGCAGTGGAGAGAAAATCGTATCAGATCTCCCAGCTCCTCAGAACACNGACAAGAGAGTGTCTCATTATTCTATATTGTATGGAAAAAGCCTGTTTGTTGATTGTGAAACATGATGAACTGATGTTTTCTGACTATTCATGTCTGTATTAGACATTTTATTTGCAAATCTATTGTTCGATTGAATTGTAAATGAACTATTAAGAGATGGTACACATCCGTCATTGTATACAGTCTGGCACCATCATTAGATGGACTTATAGTATAGACGCTCATTTATACAACCTGTGATAATCAGATATATTTAAATGTTGAAATCATTGGGACATTTGTGTAATGTTTCAGACTGAGGAAAATAAACTCCTTAAAGAGACAGCATATCTAAAACGTCCCCGTAATAAATAATACTGTTACGTATTCCATTTATTTCCTTGGAAATATCACATTGTGAAAGGTTTCCCTTTTTACTTACTGTAAGGGTAAAGCAGGACTGAAGTGAATTGAATCTCTGGTGATGATGGTGATGATGATGATGATGATGATGATGATGATGATGATGATGATGATGATGATAATGTGCTGTTAATGACTGATCAAACTGTTTGAGTTGCATCGACTGATTCTCCTGTGTGTTTTTCTCTGTATTACACTGACGTACAGACAGCTTGGCTGAGCAGCATCCTGCTTCTGTGTTGCACTGAGAGATGGAAATGTGAAAAGTATGATTTCAGCACATGAAAATGCATGCTTCAATAAAACAAGAACAATGGATGATGCCTCTTTTGTTGTGCCTGTCATTCTTTTTCAATGTTGCTTTATGTCAGGAGATGTTAGATAACAGATGATTAACAGGCTCTGAGCTGAAAAGAGGAGGATTCATGGTGCTTTTAAAGAGCCAACTGTATTTACCTCACACTCATCCATCAAATTTACACTGTAAAAGCTGTGACTCATTACAGAGGGTAGTGTGGATGCTGTGATACCCAAATATATATATATTTTTACAGAGCCTCTGGGTTGCAGCAACATTTTTTGGGAAGACTTTTGCATTCCCTCACAACAATTTTGCATTACCTCTCAATAGTTTTTTCTCCTTCTGGTCCATTCTGCTGAGCTGAAAGCAGCTGAACAAAAGTGAAAATATGTCTCAGAAAGATTAGAAAAGAAAAATGTCTTACAAAGGAAGACAAAAGTATTGCAAGGTAAAACAAAATAGCACATAGCAAAGGAAGGCAAAGGGGTTGCAAGGACATGAAAGGAATTGCAAGGTAACGCAAAAGCAATGCAAGGGAATGCGTAAGTATTAGGAGGTAATGACAAAATATTGTAAGTTAATGACAAAGTATTGGGAGGATATGCAAAGGAATTGCAAGATAAAACAAAATGTTGAGAGGGAATGCAAACACATTACGATGGGTGGCAAAAATATAGCAAGGGAACACAAATATAATGCTGGGGAACAAAAAAAAGTATGGTCAGAAAACCCCATAAATTGCAACGAAACTAAAACTGTGTTGAGAGGGAATGAAAGGGAATTGCAATCAAACGCCAAGTGTTGCAACATACTGCAAAAGTATTGTTTGGGAATGCAAAATTACAAATACAAAATAAAGGTAACAAAAAAGTATTACCAGGTAACAATGAAGTTTTGCAAGGGAACGCAAAAGAATTGCAATGGAACACTTGAATTACTGGAAAAATTGGGGTGTTCTAAAACTTTTGACCGGTAGCGTATATGTATATAGACAAAGATAAGAAACAAACAACATCAAATTCACTATTGCACCGTAAATTTAGTCTACTGCTGAAAATGCTAAAATATTGAATCCAGAATACAAAATACTTGATAATAAAATACTAAAAATAATTTATGAAATATTGAAAATATTAAAATACTCAATAAAACATCAAAACACTAAATACTCGATAATAAATACATGAAATACTAACATAGTTCATAATTAAATACTAAAACCACTTAAATACTGAATAATAACATGCAAACTAAGTACTCAAACAAAAAGAATGTGGTTTATTGTGTTGTGTTCTTGTTTCAAATAGAATCATAACTCCTTAAGAAAATAATTTTACCAGTATTTTTTTATTATCAGTTACCAGATATTTCAGGGGACCCCATTTGGATTCCAGGTGACCTCATGTTGGCCCACAACCCCAAGGTTGAGAAACATTGGTTTTGACAATTCTCTGTGAAGCAGTTTTGGTTAATTTATTTGAAGATGACAGAGGGTGGTGGGGAGAAATCCAAGTGGGAGTGGGATCAAAAGGTCAGGTACAGGTGGGAGACATGAAGCTGTGTCTCTAATCACACACTTCTGTTACTGCACGTACATGGAGACTTCAGGAGACCTCTCTGCACTCACCAAAACAGTGAACAAAGTCTTACAGGGTCTTGTTGTTCAAAATCAAACACTGCTGCTTCACACTCACAGGAAATTATGATTGAATGTCACAACTGTTCACAGGTGTTCATTGATTGTAATGTAGCCAATAAGAACACACTTGTTCTCTTAAAATAACAAGTGTAGGTGGGTCAATGACAAAAAGAGGGTCTAAAAACGTATTTTTAAAAAGTTCTTTGAAAATGGATAAAAACATATTTCTGAGAGAAGAATTATGTTTTCTAACAGATTTCAGTAGTTGACCAACATTTCAAAGTTTTTTGGTTCATTATTTTTTAGTATTTTTAATTTGAGCACCCAAAAATGTCAGGTGGCGCAACCAAATATATGAAAATATATTTATATGTTCCTGTTATTTTTTCTGTGTGAAATTATTGGCAAGTATCTCTCAAGTGTCTGTAGTGACTCATACATTTTCATTTTGTGTGTTTCATTTCTTTTATTTGTGAATAAGATAAATAATTTGATGTTAAAATAACATTTCACATTATTACATTGGTTGTACCACCTGACATGGAAATTGTTCCAGTCACCAATGAAGTGAAAAAACCTTTTTTATCAGTATTTCAGACAAATCTACAAACTTTTCCACTTGGTCACAAATGTCATTTGGGGTCCTCTGGCTGATGCAGTTTCCTGTTTCCTGTTTTATTCTCTTCACTTTAAAATAAAAGTCTAATGTTACGGTTGCACCACCCTGACATTTGACAAGGTGAAAATTACGGGACAAAAGTTTTTTAAATTTCTCAACAGCTTTAAAATTCTTTTTATTTGCAAAGAATGTTTTATTTAATAAGGTTCAAGCATAAAATAATGCCACTGTATTTTTAATTTCCATTTACAATAACTGACATTCAATTTTTTGAGTTCAATTACTGTGGATACTTGACAGGTTTCTTAGAATAAAGAAATACATGTGATGAAATACTCAATTCATGATGTAAGGAAATATTGCACTCGGACACAAAAAAAAGGGACGTCACCTCATTGACCCAGGTGCAGATGATGCCTGATTTAGGACACAGCAGGAGTCTGATGTGAGAGTGTGGTGGTGCATCAGAGACTGGGTGGAAGCACTGGGGCTCATAGAGGTACGAGAAAGGAGGAGGACAGGAGGAACAAGTTGCAAGAAAAACCACAAAAGGTTTAAAAAAAATCACAAAAAGCTTGTAAAACTGGAGAAAACTCCAGAGAGCTAACCCACATGAGAAGCAGGAATCTTCTACCACTGGAGACTCATTGAGCAGAGCTGAAGTGCTGCTGGTGATTGTAGTGATGAGGAGCAGGTGTGAGGGTGCAGGAGAGAGGAAATACTCCACACAGGAAACATCCTCCAGGGGTCATCAAAAACCCCAAACAAGTAGCAATCAGACATTTTTATATTTTTTTTTCTAAGTGGCCCTAAGACTACATTGTACTAGAAAAGAATATTTATTGTGAATGTTAAAAGCAAAGGCTGCATGGTGGAGCGTTAGAGCCAAATATGTATGAAATTACAAAACACCAATAAAAAATAACATTTAAAACTCAAGGGAAGCCTTATACGCAAATGGCTCCTCTTGGCAAAGTAAATGTGTTCTGCAAAATACCACAATTCTGTTGACGTGATGCTGGACAGGACAAGTGGAGAAAAAAAAAAGAAAAAAGAACCAAATATGAAACAATGACCCTAAATGTATGACTTGAAATGTGGTAAAATGTAATAACCGACCCAAAATAGAACAAGTTATTACTTTTTGGGCTAAAAGCCATTATGATAGGGCTCAGCAACATTATGTGACCAACTAGTTTACACATTTTGCGTTTTATTACTTTTTATTATTATTACATTTGGGGTTGCTGTTACATTTCAGGTAATAGTTATGAATTGAGCTTTAATAATGGAATACTGGTTATCGCCACTGCCTAACAATAAGTAGTTCACCAGTTCAAATCCCTGTGCAGACATGGTGCTCCTTCCTGTGTGGAGTTTGCACGTTCTCCCTGTTCATGTGTAGGTCCTCTTCGAGTACTCCAGCTCCCCCCCACAGTCCAAAAACAAGCTCATTAGGTTAAATGGTGATTCTACAAACTCCTCACAGCAGCTTTAATTTGCATTTTGTTCAAGGCTATTAACTTCTCCAGAACTGAGAGACACTGCACAAACTTTATCTCTCTGTCTCATACTGTGGAGCAGTGCTGCTTTAGTGTGGTCAGTCTGATTATACAAACATGGTTAAATAAACACAGTCAGGTGTCAAAATCTGTAGAAGTCACTTTAAAAATCAGAGTGAAAGAGGAATCACAAGCTTCTTAAATCAAAAGTAGAGCTATGAGGGTATGTGTGGTTGGAACCATCTCTGCTCTGTACCGACGGGCTCTGTACCGACGGGCTTTTAAAAGGGTTGAGAGGAGAAAGGGAAAGCTTTGTGCTGCAGGCCTGGACTGGCTGGACAGGAAGGGCCAGCATGCTCACAACACAATGAAAGCAGTGGGTGTGTTTCCAACAGCTGACTGCTGTGGTTTAGAGCCTGATCCTCAGAGATTAATCACCCCAAATCTGCTGCACACACACACACACACACACACACACACACACATTTACCTCCCCCATCAAATGATGCACAATTTAAATATGAAGAAGCCAATGAAGAGGGAGGCACTCACAGTCATTAATTACTCATTTGGGGAAGTTTTGATTGTGTGTTAGTGGTCCAGAACAAATTATAGAAGCATGATGAGGACTTTAAAGACTTGCTTCAAACTCATTCTCACTCACCAGAAAAACACCAAGTAAAGAGGACCTCACTTCTTTTTGATCCTATTTGACACGCTTTACTCTTTAAAGTCCTGTAACACAAAGGAAACAGACTGGTAAAATAATTTTGCATACTTGGAAAGTTTAACTTTATTCCATTAAAAACTAACTTTGAAAATAAGAGAATATAAGAATAAGAGAATATCTCTCAAACTGATCATTTGTTGCAGAGTTCAACACAACACTGTTAAATGTAACTTGTTGTTTTAAATGTGAAAATACTGTATGATATAAAGAGCTGCCTTAAACTTATAAATCAGGGCAAAAAATAATGTTGCGGCTCCAACACCAACAGAAGTTATCTTGATCTAATAAGATGTATCTGTCAACCTTTGTCTATGTTTTATTGATTTAGACTTGTAAGTTCACTTAACTTCTTCTGGTAGTTGTTTGAAGTGATTAATCTTTTTTAACTTGATTAAACTTTTCAGTCATGCTAACCCTTTTTTTTTTTTTCAAATTATATTTGTTAGTTGACTCAACATCTCCAGGCTTTGTTGCAAATAACCAACCCATGATATCTCAATTGAACTCTTACAGTTTTTTGACCTGTGGAGTACATCAGTGTCTCATATCCACTGTTTCATCCTTATTCATCTTGAAGTTAGGTAACAATTCACAAAGACATTCTGGATTTAACCATTCTAGATATAACTTGAAAGCTGTGGCTTTACTAAACAGCTGGAAGGGACTACGGTCATTGACAAGTCAACATACATTTAGACTTAAAATTTCAAGTTGAAGTATTTTGTAGTTGAGATGATGCCAAATATATTCAACCCTTGAAAAATAACGTTGGGTGATTTTCACTCACACAATTCTGGTCATGTGAATTTCTGTTGCTGCTGACTGAGTTTCATGAGTCATGGGTGGCTTCAGGCTGCTCAGTGATGTTATTAATGGTATGTTTCCCTCCTTCCATCTATGGTGATTTTCACCCGACTTTAGTGATAAAGAGTGAGATATTTTACAGGTGGAATTTACCCGACGTTAGTGATGTGTTACTTATAATAACGTAAGTGTTCTACAGTGATCTTTTACCATATTGACATGGAGTAATATGATACAATGACAAATGTGCAAAACTGCATTTTACAGTGCAGGCTGTTTCTGCGTCATACTGTAACATATTTTACAAAAAAATTCTGTTCTGCAGCAGTGGTCTAGGCCATGATTCTAAAACATACTGCTGTTCTCTGAATCACCTGGGTGGTATAAATAAATAAATAAATAAATAAATAAATAAGCTAAAAATTGTAGAAAACAGACAAAACATTTTCAATTTCAATGTTTGTATCTGCATTTTAACCCATTTTTTTTAATTATTTTGTTTGCATTTTTACACATTTTGATCAAATGTGACATTTTTAGTTTTTTAGAAAAGGGACAAAAATGTAAACAAGTGCATCTCCATATGCTTGGGGGTGTAAAAACCTTTATACGAACTTATATATTCATGCTTTTGTACAAAGAAAAAAATCTGTAAGATACAGTCTTGTTTATGTTGGTATATGATTGAAACACCTTTAATGACATGGTCAGCAGAAAGTATCAGGGGTGTCACAACAAGCAGTCTTCACTTTACTGAAGAACTCCTCATTTTGAAATCTTGAAACATGTGTGAGTCATTCATTATCATCCAGTTCCTCAGAGTAGGAGGTTCCTCTTTGCAAAGATTCCTGTTGATTGTCTTCATGGTTGCTGGAAGCAAAATTTTGACCAAGAATCAACCTTCACATTAAACATTAACTCTGCTCAGATTATCAAGAATTAAAACAGGAAGTGTCTAGGATATTTGATAACCCAAAATCATTTTTAGTTCCATCCATATATCATTCCAGTACCTTCCCAGTTCTTAACAATTCCATCAGATGTGGGTATCAGAATTCACTTCCCAACACTGTCTTCAGCATGTTTATGGTGTGACCCTTGACCCTCCAAGGGGGTCCCAACTCCCACTTCAGGAACTACTGGTGTAGGGATAAAAAGTACCAAACTCTATAAAAAGGATGGTTCCAACTGAACAAATGAAGAATAAATAAAGGCATCAGTGTGTTTATCTTTGTTTATCATTTCTTTGAGCTCTCTGTGAGTATTGTGTCCTGGGTCAGTGATTCTCAAATGGGGGTACGTGACTAATGTAAAAAAAAAAAAAAAAAAAAAAAAACTTAATCAACAGAAAATAAGGAGGGAGATGAGGACAGGAAAAGAGAAATGCACTTAAAAAAAGAAATGTGATTTATTTTTTACTTTGATACACTTTGATGCGTCTTGTAGAATGAATGACTAACAAAGGGTGGGGTTGGTCCTAAATGGGAAGAGAGCTAAGGAGAGGAAAAGAAGTGCACTAAAATCTGCAATATTTTGGTTCACTTACTGTTATTTTATTGGTCACTGACTGCCTATTTCTTGCTTATTGTACCAATTGCACACTTTTTAGTATTTTGTTCTATTTGCACACTTAATCAGTATTTTATTCTTTTTTTCTATTCTATTTCTGCCAAGAAACACAAGAAAGACCGACCCTTTTTCTTAAGTTTAAATAACTGTTTTGAGAGGACATTTTCAACAGAGCTCCAGTTGTCTGATGGTTTATATTACAAGAGTTAATATTATTAAGGCAGTTTGATCATTTTGTTTTAGTTTTCATTTATTTATTTACAATACTGACTTATTTTCAAGGCAAAATAGTTATTTTTATGTTTAATTTGAGTAAAAAAAGAAGAAAATGTGAGATAATTAGTTGTTCAAATTAAGTCAATAAAAAAAGATTTTTTGTTAATAACCAGTTGCGTGACATTCTACTTTTAAAGGCTGGCATCTTTAAGGGGGTACTCATGCTGTGACAAAAAGGCTAAGGGGGTACACAAGGCGAAAAATGTTGGGAACCCCTGCCCTGGGTGATGGTGATGGTGATGCCGGGGCCCCCCCTCCCTCAACACAGGCGAGAGAGGAACTGACAGGCGCATGCGCAGTGCGGGTGTCAGCGGGTTGGTCGGGCTTGTGTTTACAGCTCGGCTGGATGCTGATGTTGTTAGGAAAGTGCAATGTAGTGCCAACCGCCATTGGAATAAATCTAACTGTGGGAATACAGGTAAGCTGTCTTACACGTGCACATACCTACATACGTCATGGTCAGGATGACTGTGTCTTCAGTTGTGAATATGTTTTCTCTTTTGTGTTTCTTGTAACTGCCATGCTAACATCACTAGCAGCTAGCTGTATACAGTAATGGCCTGCGTTAAAGCCTCCTCCAGCGGCGGCCTGTCTGTGGCTTTATTCAACAAACTGTCCTGAAAATACTTCTAATGCATTTTGCCTTTTTTAAATTACAATTGTATGGGATAGTTTAGCTCCGTGGTGGCTGTGTAGTTTGTCATTCTTTGCCGACTTTGACTCGATAAGTGCTGTGTAGCTATCTTCGCTAACGTTAGGGAGGTTGATAAAGGCTAACGTTAACCGGGGCAATAAGTTACCAGCACAGCTAACTGGAAATGTGCACGCCCAACGTTA
The DNA here is from genome assembly GCA_008086565.1 of Thalassoma bifasciatum. Classification (NCBI taxonomy): domain Eukaryota; kingdom Metazoa; phylum Chordata; class Actinopteri; order Labriformes; family Labridae; genus Thalassoma; species Thalassoma bifasciatum. The sequence continues at coordinate 15,016 of RPOG01006256.1, read as the reverse complement.
TCGAGCAGAGACGTTTAAGTCAGGAGTATTTACGCTGTCAACACGTTCAGAGTGTGTCAGGGCTTTTGAGGGCTAACGTGCATGTAGATAAGTAGGTGTACCCGCTGCGACAAGAAAGAAAGCCAATTAATGAAAACAGTCAGTGTGACTCTGCTGCACGAACGTTATTGTTGGACATGTTACTAAAGTTTCAAACACACATTTGCTCTGTGTCCGTGGCGCGTGCTCATTTGACAGTTAAATTCTTTCTATTGTAGCGAACAAGGCAAGGGTGGATTTTAGTGACAAGGCTGAAAGTTATCGAGACTCTGTATTACTCAATGAGAGTTTGATAAAGAAGTACAGATTAACTTTGATACGGGTGATAAACCTGAACATCTTTGTTCCAAACTGTTTCAGTTTTATCAATGTGTTCTTTGGATATTGACTCTAACCTGTCTTGTGTTAGTATCAGTTCTGTTATTGTCACATGATGAGGGAGGGAGCAGCAGGGATTGTTTAGAAGAGTGTCTTGGTGAAGTGCACAGACATGTCAATAAGTTTACATACCCCAGTCGGATTATAATTCACTTCTTTATTCCAGTTTGAACACTACTAATTGGTATTACTATTTTCAGATCTTCAGATGATTTAATGTATCCTTATACTGATCCACAAAGTTCAAATACCTTTCACAATAACTCAGCATCCAGAAAATCTGTGCAGAACTTTCTCTTCAGAACATAAAAACTCACTTTTTAGACACAGACACCAAGTATAATCAGAGAAGTCACAGGTGTAGACACTTATCCCTAATTGCCATTTAAACCTGTGTGTGTTAGGCTTTGTTCACACATAGCCAGGCATTTTCTAATATGTATATTCTCCCTTATATGTTTATTAAAAATACCATAGACATGTTGTAGATGCCTCATTGCATGCTGGGGAGTGATGTAGCGTCGCCGCCATATTGGTTGGATCTTCTTATAACTGAGCAAAGAAGACACAACACAGAGTGAGCAACTTTTTTGTGTTTTGAGCAGCCTCTGGTTACAATAACTGGCACAGCATTGAAAGACAAATATATTGTAGGATTAAAAGCATATAAATAAATAAGAAAAAACAAAAGTTTTGTAAAAGCGTCTTGTATCAGAACCACATCTCTGCTGTTTCTGAAAAAAAAAAAATAGTGAAAGTCAGATGAAAATTATGGAAGTTGTGACATTTTTTTAATTGAGCACACAGTGTCCTCACGTAGAAATAAATGCACCAGAGGCTCATGGGAGACCTATCCAAGATGGCAGCCGCGCTTATGTATGCTCCAATAGAAAGCGTCAGTCTATGAGGTGTCTATTCATGTCTATAAAAAATACTTTCATCCACACCTGAACATTGACAAAAAAAAAAAAAAATCCACGTTAACCAGTAAATCTGTCAGAAGTGCAGCTCTAAGCTTACTACACCCATAGGTGGGAGTATTTTTCAGACGTGAAACCTGTGTCAGCCAATCAGAATGAATCCCTGTCATTCTGTCTATTCTGCCAGATTTAAAAATGCCAGGATCTTTTGTTTGTATCGATAAAGAGGTTTACTTTTTAGTAGAAAGATGCACTTGGAGAAATGAGCAGGCAAAAGGTGTTTGCTATAATGTTAAAACTAACGAGCCTATAGCATCAGTTCTCGTCATTGACATTACACATACGTGACATCAGTGTAGAGTTGGGTGATTAATCGAGTTTTATTCGTGATAATTTTCAGATCAATTACGATGATGAGCTGAAAGAATATTTAATTGATCGAACATGGAAGAAATGTGTGTGATAACAGCCAATCATAGTCGACCTTTTCCTGCTCCACTTCCATCTGTAAGTCACCAGAGAAGTGAACAGAATAACCAAATGTGGAGCTGAATGTAGGGTTGAGGGCAGCTCTGTCTTTTTTTTTAAATGATAATGTCTACATTTTAAGGAGTCTTCATTATTTTCGAGGGGTTAATTTGTTTATTTTGGGTCTTACATACCTGCAAAATGTTTTGCTTTATAAGTTAATAAAATATTAAACTGATCTCTGATTCCTTTAGTTTTTAGTGCAGATGCTTAAAAATGGGCAGTTTGAAAATGATGCAAAAATCTTGTGGTAATAATTGAGATCTGATGATATGAAAAAATATATCTTGATCTTTTTTTAATAGCCCAGCCATCAATGACTTTTCTGTTACTGGCTGTGACGTCTGAAATTCAAAAAGACAGTTTTCCAGTTTTTCAAAATCTTCACTTTGGAGTTTTTTGAAAAGATTCTTTGTTGTGACGTGAAACTGTGGTTTTGTGTGGATGACAAGACTGAATGAATAAGAAATATACGGGGTTTCACAGTTACCTGTTATGTGTGGACGCTTTTTTGTGAATGATCAGGTGTGGACCAAAGTCTTTTTAAAATGAAATAGAGGTGACTTTCATCTCTAAAAAAAGAGATTATGTGTGTATAAGGCCAAACACAGGCACTGAGTGCAATCAGAGAAGTCACAGGTGTGGACACTTATCCCTAATCACCATTTAAACCTGTGTGTGTCTGTGTGTTAGCCTGTGTGATTATTACAAAGTCGAACATTTAAGAGTATGTTAACTTTTAAACAGAGTCAGTGTTGTGATTTAAGTTCTCATTATGGTTTAAAAAGTGAACACATAATTAACCTGACCACTATCTCTGCATTAGAGAGAAGTGTTCTGCATGATCATATTTCCTATTAGAACCCCAAAATGACCAATACTTCATAACTTCGACAAGAGTGTGTAAACTTAAATGACTGTACTACAGCTGTACACCACTCACTCTGACTTGAATGGATTGACCTTAATTCTTTTATATTGAATGAACTTTTCTTATCAGTCTTCATTAACCCTATAAAATGAAAACGATGCTGTAAAACATTTACAAAGTAGCTGCACAAGTATGTTAATACAGTTGCCAATACGTAATCTTTTGATAAAGGAACACTGAGCCTTCATGTTTTCTTCCCTGTAAATGTTTCAATAATTTAAGTAATCCTTCAGAAATCTGTGTTTCTCTCTCCCTCCAGTTGTAGTGTCAGATTTAAAGTCACAGTAGCTGAGTAGGTGTCTCTGCCTCGATGCCTGAGGCCCCTGTCATTGCCTATAACAGGGCTGTTTATACCAAAAGCTCCTGTCAGTTGGACGACTTCCTCGTCAGGAGTAACATGGATGTGATAAATGTGCCAACTGTCACTTTACTTTGCTTAACTCACCTCTTTGTTCCTGTTTTGTTCTCCTGAAGCTCAAGTATTAACTCAATTTAATCACTGTGCATGTGTCACCTGCACAAAAATACACAACACTGATTTGTGTATATCCCAGTATTTGTATTGTAATTTAGCCTTCATCCAACCTACATGATTTATTCAGCTGCAGATAATCTGTAAATTGTGCAAAAGAACAAGTGTGCACATTGTTATTTTATGTGATCAAGGTTCACACTTTTTGAGAATTAACAAGCTTAAACAATGCTGTTGGGTTTTAAATACAACCTTTCATTAGAAAAGATTCAGAAAATAGCTCCTTATAAGCTTCTGCATTTCAATTTGTCTCCATAAGCCACCATAGAAAAATGCAGACCTAATGATTAGGGAATTAAGTTCCCCTCATTTAGAAAGAAACACATCTCCTCTCATGCTGGATGCACTTTCTGTTTAGATTCACATTCCACACATTCCCTCCTGATGTGTCCAATCATGACCTTCTTATAATAGCTCTGTTTGCAGCAGAGTTTGAGCTCAACCCTGGATGTTCTGAAGTCCTAACAACGCCCCTCAGATGCACCTGTCATTCAGGGGGCTGGTGTGGACAGAGCGCTGGGTGGGGGTCCAGCTTTGGCTGCAGTGTATCAGTGTGGCCTGGCATCTGCTGTTGAAAGAAACAAGACTGAATTAGTTTGGAACAATTTGTCATAGACATTAATCACATCCATAATTTTTCCTCTGAGCTTACTGCAAACTTAACAGCAGTGGGTCTGTGGATGGTCCTCCAGAAGCAAACTTTTAATTCCTCACACGGCCTGGAGACAAAACTTTGATTGAACTTTTAAAATGAAATCTGAAATTAGTTAGAAATAATGTAATTTCTCCTGAGATTAACTTGAAAAAAAAAAAAAGAGAACCCTCTCACTATAACAGTTAAACTGTGTAACAGGGCTGGAAGATGTATCCCTATGGTATCGGTATCAAGATATGAAAATTCAAGTTATTAATGTCCCAATATCTAAGAAATCAGTAATGTAGATTTTCCCATCTCCCCCTGCATGATAAGCTCAGACAGTCACATGATTATTGGTGACTTTCTGTTAATGTTGATGACTGACAGTGAACTCAAATCAATTAACGCCACTTTACACATCCTGTTATATTATGATGCTTTTATTTTTCGGAAAAATGCTTAGTTTTCACTAAACCCCGGGGTCATATTGTATCAAATCGATATCTACATATCTGGCATTAATATTGAGATATAAAACTTTGTCCATATCATTCAGCCCTTTGTAAAAATAGTAATAAAACTATAATGGGGCTGTTATTCTAGGTTAGGGATTTGTTTTATTGATTTATGCCACCATGGTTCATGATTTTTTTCATTACCACAAGATATCCACGGTTTATGAGATAATATTGTAGAGCAGTGATTCCCAACCTGTGGTGCGCGCCCCCCCCCCCGGTGGGCCACAGAGGTCTCCCAAGTGGGCCGCCAATTCATATTGTAAAACTATTCCAAAATAGTATGGTTTAAGTGAAGAGTAATTTTTTAAGATACAAATATACAAAATAATGTTTCAATTTTTAAAACTCAGTAAAGTTTCAAAAGAAATTCAGAATGTTCAAATAGTCATACGCACATATATATATATAATAATGGCCCTTTTAGAAAGCATGTTAGAGCCCAATATGTAACGTAAACTGAAAATGTAATAACTGGTTGATAATGTAACAGATGCTGAGTCCAAAGTGTAACACCTTTTGTCCACAATGTAACAACTTGTAACATCGTGGGCAAAAAGCTACCACATTTTAGGCTCAGCATCTGTTATGATCTTAACCAACCATTACATTTTGGGTTTTATCACATTTTTAAATCACATATTGGGCCGTTGTTGTCAATGGGGATTTTTCAAGGCATTACTTTTTTTCAAGCCTCTGTACTTATTGGGTCAGAGGTGGGCCGCAACATTACTGCGACTCAAAAGTTGGCCCTGAGTCAGAAAAGGTTGGGAACCACTGTTGTAGAGAAAAGAGATAATATTTTTTTCAGTGACTTCATGAGAGCGAAAGTGCTCTTGTTTTTACCCTTGAACGGCGTCTTGTGTTGTTTCGATACATTCTTAGACATTCAGGAAATTCTTTTATTGTGATGAGGTCTACATTTTTAAAGAATAGTGGTTGGCTTTGCGTGACCTTGTACACTGAATTTTCTTAGTGTGTTCATTGTATTTTAAAAGTTATGAAGTTCCTCTCACTTTTTAGCATAAAAGAAGACAAAAATTGACAGACGTGCACTTCATTTCCTTTAACTGAACATATAGTCAGTAACAGTGATAGTTGCCTCATGAACCGAACCTGAACAACTTGTTGTCAGAGCACATACACTCTTAAACTTCACAATCCAACCAAGATTAAAGGTGGTAGTTTAGTTCTTTTCTTACTGGCAGCGTCATTGTTAAGCTAACAGAGGAGCGGCTCTGCAGCTTTGCTTTGTCTGTGGAGTGAAAAGCAGGCCTGCTCTGTGTGATCTGAACAGTCATGTGAGATTTGTTGCTGTGTTGCTGGAGGTTTTTCATTCATGTCTAGTTGACTGGAGGTGTTTGTTGTCTTGATCTGATGATTACTGGATTTTCACACAGCACTCTGAAGACCGTGTGTATGTTTTTTTGTTTTTGTGATTAATGTCATGAAGAGCTCCTCCTCTGTTTCTTATTTTTGTATCATACTTCTTGGTCACTTTCTGTCTTTCTTTCTCCTTCTGCCCCTTTCTTCCTGCTGTCTGTGCCTGAGTGAAATCACTGCTGCGAGGCGAGTGGGCAAAAAGAGACTGTGTTTCAAGCCTGAGTGCTCTCTGCCTGTGTCTGGCTGTGTCTTCCTCTCCCTCGTGAGGTGCACGCAGGGCCCAGCTGGCAGCCCAGAACAGCCCAGAACAGCTCGTTCAGCTGGGGAAAAGAACAGAATGACGGCCACACACTTTTAATCACAGATTGAAGATAAGCTTGTTGAAATATACACTTCCCTTTTTCACTCTGTGGCAAACAGCTAACTGAGCTCACACCTTTTTTCCAGTGATTTTTTTTTTTTCAAAACTAAAAAAATAATCCTCTCTGTAGATCAGCTGCAGACGACATCACCTTGAGTATCTCTTCACTTATCAGCTGACTTAATAAAATCTCAGGCCTGTCACAGATGATGACTTGGTTTGTACTGTTATGAATTTGTGTGAAACTCACTGAGAGAGTGAGAATCAAGGGTTTGAGGAGAAGCTGTCATTTTGGATTTCCTGTAATTGACACAACTAAAGAAAAAGAAAAATGGATTAACACAGACACAAATATCTCAGCAACTGGGAAAGAATCAGTGACAAATGGTGTTGGGGTTTTTAAACTTGCAGATTTATGACTTTACCCAGTTTGACAGGTTTTAAACACATGCTTTAGGTGATTCAACCGCAAAATAACTCATTCTCACTGTCAATTCACCAGTCTTAAGATCTTGTAAATGGTGCTGTTGTTTCCCTAAGTTGATCATGTGATTGAGGAGCATCAACAAAAACCTGTTTGCTCAGAAAAAAACTCATTTTCCTCAGTTGAGTTATTTCATAGAATTTCTGAATTGATCTGTGACCTTTTTGCAAGTGAATCAATTTGCTGCTGAAAGTCAACATCCTCTATTCATTACATTTGTCTACCTTACTTTACTTACCTTACCAAAAAAGCAGATCTTGACAGTGAAATGAACATATCACATCCTTATTCAGAAATATAGTTAAGGTTTGATTTGCTGTGAGACTGCTGCTATAACAGGTTAACTTAAATTTCTTTAAACTTACCATTAGGGATGGAGACAGATAACTGGACCTAACCTTGACTTCTCTGCCCCAGCGAGTTTAGCTTGGCAGGTAAATGACAGTTTCCCCAAAAAAAAAAACCCCTCTAATTCGGGATTCTCTGCTTGAGGTTTAACTTAAGAAGCTGTAAAACTGAACACACCAAGAAATGTACATTACTGTCTCAAAAGGCATTTATATTCAAAACTCAACATGTTACACATCTCCTGTTGTACCATAAAGAAAATATAAAACATAGCACTAGCTTGATGCCAGCATATATGGGAAATCAAACTGATATGCTAACAGTTAGCATACATAGATATATATCTATAGTATATACTATATAACTGCAGTTTTAAAACAGAACTTCAACTCCCATCACATAAACATATCACAATTACTTTTTATTATCAATACTGAAAACTCTTATTGTCAAAATACTCAAAGGCAAATGTTTTCTAACAGGGAGATTAAAGAAAAGTTATGTGCACTGCACACTCATGGCTGACTTAAGCATAACTACGGCAAGCTCAAGGCTCCAAACAACTTAAAACATTGCTTGGTCGCCTACTTCAGCTGATATGTAACAAAACAATACATTGATGTCACCTAACATGCTAATTTTACTTATTTTTTCTGCATTCAGAAATGTCTTAATCAGTTGACCAATTTCATATTTACTTACTTATAAACTCAATATGATGTTATTGAAATAGGAAACCTGTAAAGCTCGTTTTTTTGTACACAGAAAATTTACAGGAAAAGTGATAAGAGAATAAATGCAGAATCAGATCAATTAAATCTGAATTGGCAAGGGCAGTGGTATCAATAAAGTCTTATCAATACCCATTGCTACTTACAAGTTATGCTCATGTATGGGCATTTCATGACTGACAGGATTGTTTCATAGCTGTTTGTGAAGAGGCTAAAGCTCCGTCTCAGTAACTCATCCAAACTTAAATGAAGCTAGGTTTAGTCAGGATTATTAGTATGGCCTCTGTTTGATGACAGGTTTCAAAACTCTGTATCAGAAACAAATGGGTGACATCACAGACACTATGTTCTTGTGTAACCTAGTTTATAAGGGGCACAGTGTATGGCAGGTCTCAGGTCTCTTTCTCAATGAAACCATGTCTGTGGTCAGGTGTGATGAATTGAGCTGATATGTGGCATTTTTACTTATCATTTAATGCAGAATCCAAAGCTTTTGATAGCTTGCAATTGGTGTCAGTGTGGAGAGGTAGTGGCTTTTGTTAAGTCAAATTGTGTGGATTCAGGACTTAATGCACAAAGAAAAGGTTCATTACAATTCCGTGAAAAATGACATTAGCTGCTGTGACTGAAAAACAAAAGATTGTTGGACTTACTTGCACAAAATTTATAAAAAAGGAGAAAAAAAGTGGATCCAGCCCATTGTTGCATTGATCAAAACAAACAATGTGAAACTGTCTTTCACTATCAGACCAAAGAATTGCCTCTGGGCCTTGGAGTGAATTTGAAGTCTGTCTTTGAAAACAGGCACATGAGCAGTAAAAATATTTGCCTGAGTATCACCCCTTTTGCCAGAGGTTGTTTGGACTAAATACAACACTGTGGATGACGGGGTTTTGTTGTCATGGTGACAGAAACAACAGCGCTCTATCAGAGTGACCTGCTTCCTGCTTCTCTCCCCTTCCCGTCTCCCCATCTCTTCTTCTCTCTTCCTCCCAGCTCTTTGACAGACTGGTTTCTGTTCAGTCATCAGTCAGAAAGTTCAATGAAAACAAAGTGATGCACAAAAATCAGCCTGAGAAATTCATATTCATACGTTTCACCCCGTTCGTGTTCTCTCACCTGCTCAGAAATGGCTGCCAGTGTTAAAGATTGAGAAAGCTCTCAGGCAGAAAGATGCTGTTGCTAATGTAGTTGTGAGCAGTCTGCTGTGAGTGGTGGATTGTGTGTCTTGTTGGCAGTGTAACAAAGCACTGTAAAGGTTGATGAAGAACAGTGTAGCATGGCAGGAGCTGGCAAAGGCCTGTTTCTGAGCCACTGGAGGAAAGCAGGGTGACAAGGCACCCATTATATGCCTGCTGGAGCCGGCAGCCAGTCAAAAGCACAGTCAGAGGGTGTGTGTGTGTGTGTGTGTGTGTGTGTGTATGTGTGCACATGTGGGCCTGTTAGTGAGTGCTCAGTTGTGTTCATGCTACAGCTGCTTGTGTGTGCATGTGTGTGCAATCCAGCAAGAAACAGTACTTTATGTGTGTACGATAAGGCTCCAATGCAAGGCAGTTGTCTCCCTCTTTTTTTGGGGGGGGCTTGGAACATGAATCCTTTGAGCTGATTCTTTTTTTAGAATTTTATTTTTATTTCTTGTAAAAGACCAGCATCAATAGAATTAAAGAAACTTCTCTAGCAATGCCATTTTCAGTTTGTGTACGACTGTCTCGAAGCTTCAATGCTCAGTCAATAAAACATAACTGAACAATTGATCCATGTCATGCGACACACAATTTTTATGTCTTTATTTATTTACATCCACAGATCAAGGGTCCAATGACCATATGCAAAGATTTTTACTTACTTCCGTTGAATTACATCTAGAGATATTCAGATTCATTGACCAGTTTCATATTTATTTACTTATAAACTCAACAACGTTATTGACACAGAAAACCGGTAAAGATGCTTTTCATTCACAGAAAACTCACTGGAGAAATAAATAAGGGAATGGACAAAGAATTGGGTTGATAAGCAGAATCAATAAGAGCATTGATATCAATAAAGTCCTATCAATTCCCATCCCTAATAACGATTGCTTATAATAAAGTGGTGGAGGTGACAAACAGAAGAAAATGGTAGGGGGGCAGCCTGTAAAAGGGCGGCATATTGAAATTTAACTTTTATAGTTACAACTCATAACAAATAATGATAGAAATAGTGAGGTTATGTACGATTTCAATAACCACAAGTGAAACTAGAGGGGGGCCCTGCATTTCCTTTCAGCAAATGCTGGATGTTGAAATGCTGAGCACTGCATAGATTAGATAGATAGATAGATAGATAGATAGATAGATAGATAGATAGATAGATAGATAGATAGATAGATAGATAGATAGAAAAATAGCATTGAAATAGACTTTAAAAGGGAGTATACATAACCTGTGCATGGATGAATTATGAAATATAAAATATAGAATTTTACATCAGATTAAATACAAACCTATAAATGAAAAGGAGCATTTCAACACTCTTGCATTTCCTTGCAGGAAAAGCTCAATGTTGAAATGCTGAGCCCCATTTCAACATTGAGCACTTCCAACATGCTATTGCTTAGCATGTCAACATAATAAATTGTTCAGAGTAAAATTGTATTAGTAGTTGTGCCCCCGCCATATTAAAAAAGTTGTTAGGATGAGTTAAAGAAGTGGGTTCTTAGTCTCACTGCAGACAGTCACAGTGTGTCCATCTGTCAGTCAGATCAGATGCTTTTATTTGAGTGTCAGCAATTTTGGAGCATGGACCACATTCAGTTTTTATTCTCTGTGCTTGGTTGCTGTTTGGTCGATTTCCAATAGAGCTTCTTATTCTAAGATGTAAAGGAGAAGACAGTTACTCAGAGCACATATCATGAAGCAGTGACCAGAGCATTCAAAGGACTGAAAGATCATCAACCCCAAAGTAGAGACAGAAGAAGCAGACGACTCACTCCGGGGAAAAGTCTGCTAATAATAGAAAGAGCAGCAGCTGCCTCTGGGCCAGAAGTAAACATCTGCCTGTCTCCTCATAATTAAAGCCTGAGAAGATAAGAGCAGACTGAGACTGATACAAACCTTTCTGTGGGACTGCTACACACTCTGCTGCTCTTTTTTATTTTGACCTGTGGATGGAACATTTTTCACCTTTACACATATTTTTTAATTCTGCATACTTTCTGCTGCTTTGAGATCAGCTGAGTTTTTTCAATATTATACTCTTAATTCAAATTGAGCCTGGATTGTATCAGTCAACTGTATCAACTGTCTGATGCCAAACAGTTAGGCTAATTTTGCTAAATAATCTTATTGTGACTATTTTCCCTATATTGCAATTGAGATTTATGTTGCAATTATTTTCAGGTTCCTGATCTTATGCATTGCTAGAAACAAACACTATCAATAAATAACTGTACTAAAAAGCACCATATTCTATTAATACAACTCGGAGTAAATAACTGTGAAAAAAGGAGAGCTATTGAGATTAACGGCAGAAATTTTATTTTTAAAAAAAAGTGAGGCACCTGAAAAGAATGTTCATTTGCATGTCCTTGCAGTCAATACCGTTTTTGCTACTTCTGACTGCTTTTTGCCCGTTTTAATCACTTTTCACTGTTTCATTTTGCTGCTTTTGACCAAAACTTTTGCTATTTTCTGACCATTTTCTGAGTTTTTCTCTCAGTTTTCAACCATTTCTTTTATTTTTGCTACTTTTTGACAATTTGTGCGACTTCTTGTCATTTTGCCACCTTTCATTACTTAGATCGTTTCTCCTGTATTGGTAGTTTTCAACAATTTGGCTCTTTATTTGAACAAGGAAGGGGAACAGTGGTGTCGAGCAGAAAACATCTCCTGCAAAACAATGAATTTTGACTCATTTAAGTTGAAAGAAAAATTCACAGTCTGTGATTAATAATGCAGCAGGCCATATTGCAATTTAATCTAATTTGCGATTATTTGCCCAGACCTACTAAAAAGTCTACTGTGTGTTTCAAGCTCACATCATTTGTGTTTTTGACCTGGTAATAATTTTCATGTCAGGACTCAGGAGTGATTAAACCTTTTATTCAGAATTACCTGTCTGTGTTAAGGTTCAGTCTGGGTCATTAAAACAGTATTATTATAACCAACACAAATGAACTGCATTGACCTTTCTGCTGTACGCCTTTTTCTCTTTTTTTGTCTCTATTGTTCAACCTGCTTTCAAAAGCAAGGGCAGCAGAGAAATAAAAACATCAAGTAGAAATCGGAGTGTGAGGGCAGCTCTTGTTTGAGAGCGTAATGGTGAAAAGAATCAAAGGTTGAGGGTAAGATAAGGCTGGCATGAAGAAGAAAAGAGCAGTAAAAGACAAAAAAGGAGAGGGATGAGGAGGAGAGGATGTAGAGGGAGGAGAAGCCAAAAATAACTTGTTTTGGTCTTTCCCTTGAATCTCTGCCAGAACCTTCTGTTGCTCCTTTCTTCCTGTGTTACGCACATCGGCGCCTCGCTCTCCCTGCCGTAACAATGGGGCTTCACCTCGTTTGCCCGTGAAACTAAAAATGTCTTCAATCTTATCTCTACATTAAGCTTTCATTTGGAGGTTTAATTTTGAACTCAGAAATTCTTTTTCTTTCTTTTCCTGAGGTCATTTTTCTTTTTTTGCTGGCTTTAAATCATGATTTGAGTCATGAATGAAATTACAAAGAATTAAGAATATTTTAAGAATTACATACAGAATACATTTAAAAAAATATGTAGGTAATCCAAAATTTTGGGGGCCATATTGGGAGAAGAAGTGATAGATGAGGTGAAAGTGTGCAGCAGTGATTCCTCTGGATCCCTGTTCAGGTTATTTGTGCTTGTGGCAGCAGGCCTGCAGTACAGTCATGCAGAAAAGAGGAGTTGTGCCCAAAAGTTTACACCCCCAGCAGAATTTCTGATTTTTGACCTTCTCTCAGAAAATATAAATGACAACACAAAAACCTTTCTGTCACTTACGGTTAGTCGTTGGGTGAAGACATTTATTGCATTAAAAAAAAAAAAAAAAAAAAAAAAGATAGTTTACTCTTTTTAATTCATAATGAAAACAGAAACTTCAAAAATGACCCTGTTAAGAAGTTTACACACTCTGGTGGTTTTGTTCTGATAAATGCACAAAAGTTAACACAAATAGGTTTAAATGTCTACTGAGGGTAACCATCCTCACCTGTGATCTATGTGCTTGTAATCAGTTCGTGTTTATAAAAGATCAGTGAGTTTCTGAGCTCCTGACAGGTATGCATCTTTATTCAGTGCTGCACTGAAGTTTCTGGGTTCTGATTCATGAGGAAAGAAAAATAATTGTTTAAGGAAAAGTGAATTGTATGCAGGAAAAGTTAATTGAACTGTACAAAACAAGAAGGGGTTCTAAAAAGATACCCAAGGAATTGAGGATGCCAATTAGCAGTGTTTAAACTCTAATTAAGAAGTGGAAAATGCAGGATTTTGTCAAAACCAAACCCCGGTCAGGTAGACCAACAAAACTTTCAGCCACAAATGCCAGGGAAATTGTTGGGGATGCAAAGACAAATAACTTCAGCTGAAATGCAGGACTCTGAAAGAAAAAACCAGGATGGGCATAGGAGGCACTTGAGAAATTACGGGCTGCAGTGGAGTGGAGTGGAGTTCTGCACAAAGTATCTTGCTTACAATGCGCCAAACAGCACGGAAACAAGCCTCTGATGAGACCAAAATTGAACTTTTTGGCCACAACCATAAATGTTACATTTGAAGAGGAATCAAAAAGGCCTATTATGAAAGGTCCGCTATTCCTTCTGTGAAACACGGAGGTGGATCACTGATGTTTTGGGGATGTGTGAGCTACAAAGGCTCAGGAAACTTGGTCCAAACTGATGAATGAAGGATGAATGCAGCATGTTATCAGAAAATACTGGAGGAAAATTTACACTCATCAGTCCGGATGCTGCACATGAGACGTACTTGGACGTTCACACATGACAGTGATCCAAAACACAAGGCAAAGTGGACCTGCCATTGGCTACAGCAGAACAAAATGAAAGTTCTAGAGTGGTCATCTCAGTCTCCTGACCTCGAGATCTTTGATCCAGTGGGAGGAGACCTCAAACCTGCAGTTCATGCAAGACAGCTCAAGAATTTACAGGACCTGGAGACTTTTTACCAAGAAGAATGGGCAGTTTTACCATCTGAGAAAATAAAGACCCACATCCACAACGACCACAAAAAAATTCAAGCTGTTATTGATGTTAGAGGGGGAAAGACAAGGTATTAAAAACTGGAGTGTGTAAACCTTTGAACAGGGTCATTTGGGTACTTTCTGTTGCCATTATGATTTAAAAAGAGTAAACACAGCTTTTGTTAATAAATGTCTTCACACAACCTCTAACCATGGGTGACAGAAAGGTTTTTGTTTTATCATCCATATTTTTTGCTGGAGGCTGTAAACTTATGGGCACAGCTGTATAATGCAACAAGCAGAGTCAGTGCAGCCTTTTTTGGTGGATGTGTTTGGTGTTGTAATGTGTCTGTGGGTGACCACAGTTAAATGTAATGTAGCTGCTGCTGCAGGATTGGAATGAGCGAGGCTGATGGTTGTTTCTGAAAAGTTTCTTCTTGCATAAGCATGTTTCTCTTTCAAACTGACACTTGCATCACCATGGCCCTGCATTGCATCAAGCTGTTTTGATAATCGATCGTCTTTGTTTTGCTGAGTTGGATGTAATAGCCTGGAGTGACCCGCGTGTCCTCCCTTTCTTCTTCTTTTTCTTCTTCTTCATTGCAGCCTTCAGTTTCTCTTGGATTAAGCCTCTGCTTGACCTTTGTTTTGCACCCTCTTTTCTCCTCTGCACCCACTCTCTGAAGCTGCCCCTCAGTTTCTTTAAGGTGTTTACAGACCTCTTATTGTGGGTAACGGACATCTTCACAGTAGATTGCCATGTTTCAAGTTGCCTTCAAAGATGCTTTTCATGAATTTCATCACACCATGACTGTTTTCTGCTTCTTTTCTTTATTTACATTTTTGTTTCTTTTCCTAGGTGATTTTGCTCATCATCTCCCACCACTCTCTCCTCCCGTCTTCCATTCATGAGCAGCGTGGCTGAGTTTAAACAGCGGCAGCCATGGATGACAAGGGCTCGGTGGGGAAGATTAGCGTGTCCTCGGACTCAGTGTCCACTCTCAACAGTGAGGACTTTGTCCTTGTGTCCCGGCTGGGG
>RPOG01006255.1:0-18162 GCA_008086565.1 Thalassoma bifasciatum | reverse complement strand
GCTGTGGCTCCTCCTCCTCTGGTGGTGTTGAGGGTTGGGGCTCTTCAGGTGATTTCTCAGGGGTGGTGTTCTCCTCTGACTTCACCTCAGCATCTTCTTCCAGTTTCTCCCTCTTTAGCTCGGGGAAGTCTTCTGGGTCCAGCTGCACACAGTAGGTCTTGTCACCTCGGATGTTCCAGGGGTTTTTAGGCTTCGGTGTTTCCTGAGGGCTGGTGTTTTCCTCAGGCTTCACCTCGGCCTCTTTTTTGAGCTGCTGCTCCTTTGGTGCAGGGAAGTTTTCTTCCTCCAGCTGCACAGGAAGTGGCTCAGGATCAATAAGTGGTTCAGGTTTGACCACAGGTTCCTTCACTGTGTCCTGGTCCCTGGACTCTACAGACATCCGCTTTTGAGGGCGGAGGGCAGAGCCCTGGTTCCAGGCACACACAAGGAAGGTGTTCTTGATCTTGTTATGGCCTTTTCTGGCTTTTCTCTCGCTGGATTTCTCCATAGTTAAAGTGATCGCTCTCTCACAGGTAAACTGCTTGAATTCGTCAGTAAACTGAACTGGTGTGAGAGCTGAGATCTAGAAGGAGCTGATACTATGACAAAATCTGGAATCTTCAGTGAAGGGAGAAGGGAGCATCATCACAATGGGTTATGATTCGATTCCAAACAAAAACAAATCGAAATGTAAACAGGACATTCTACAGTCACTGCATGGGCTCAAAATAACTATTCAAACCACTTTCAAGAAGAAAATGATATATATCTGTCAATACCCAGAAACTGATCTTTTCAGTCTCTTAACATTCAAAGGGTAAAAAGAAAAGTGATGAAACAACAGTAAATATGTCCCTATTCAATTTTCCATTAATGTCATTGTATTATCTACAGTGATTTTTTCCTCAAGTATGAAATGGTTTCTTGATTCCTTTGTCATGAATTTATTTTAAATTAATTTCAGTTATTTGATGAGCTCAGATGATGTTGTTGCCCTTGTGTGTTTTAATTATGGTTGTTTATTTGGAAAGGTGAGGTCTGCTCCTGTCACATCCCTCTTATTTCATTTATACCCAGATATTAAATATGTATGTATCCTGAGTGTTTTTAATGGCAGACTTAAAACCTACCTTTTAATCTAGCTTTTAGTTTGGAAAAATTTTGTTCTAGCCTTGAACAATGTTAATATTACTGCCACTGTTAAATTTATCAAAACTTTTTAAATGTAATTTTCTTATTCTTTTAGTTTTTTTATTTGTGTAATCGTTAAACTGATTTTATGGGATACATTGGAACAAATCATTGATTCTAAGGCAATGATTTTACTTTTAATCTCATTTATGTCAGACAATTTGCAAAAGCCACAACACAAATGCTGACCGAATGACACTAATACAAACGCCACAAAGCAAAAAGCAGAAACATAGCCACAACGGAAATTAAAAGAGTTCAATTTTTAGCTGTTTCTTCACAGCCTGTTATCCCAACAGACCAGTCTATGGGCATTTTTTTTAGGATATATGAATACATGGATGAAGAATAAAAGCCTTTTTTATCCTTGGAGACTTTGTTTTGTATTAACTTAATGAAAAAATAAATCACAAAACATCAATAACTTCTCAGGGCTTCTCATAAAACACATGAAACATAATCACTCAAAAATGAATCACCAAAGCATCCTTTTGGTTCCAGTAAAGGTTTGGAAATGTATAAAGTTTGATTGGTTGGTACTTAAGAAGATACTGCATGTCATGATCATGTTACAGAATGAGGTATTACACAAAGTTATGGTTCTTCCAACAACCTTAGCACCATAAATCCTTCCTTAAAGCTCCTCAGAGGTAACATTAAAGACACTGGCAGACAGGAATAAGTCTGAAATGATAAATTTATGTTTTAATTGCACTTTTCTCATCTCTTCCCTCCAATCTTGCAAATAAACTTTGACATCTATGATTGATACTGTGACACAACAGTGCTAGATTACATGCTGTTATTTACGACAGAATATTCTTCTAAAGCAATGTAAAGGTTTTTAGCAATGTCCTGTGAGAAGGTCAGATTTGCAGGCAGATTATTAAAGTGTGTGTTTATGGGGAGTGGAAAGTAGGACACGTTATTAAGACATCATTATGTAACACGTCTGCATTAGAATATCAGAAGTTTAGTCTCCAAAGTGCGTTTCAGGGTCAGGGTCATGAGATGTGCTGATGTTATAAGATATTTATGGCCATGATAAGTTAAGGACATGATAAACATGGAGGCGCTCTCCTGAGCAGCGTGTTCTCCTGCAGTATAACCTGCTGAGGCTCTCAGCTCCACGCCTGGCTGCTGTAATATCGCTCAGACGGGACACTGCAGCTCACAGCAGAGCGCTCAGCTGTAAAATCAGGGTTTTGCAGAGGCTGTAAGAGACCTGAGGGATTTTCGTTTGTCGGGAGCCAGAGCTAAAGTGTGGCACGGCAGAGCAGAGAGAAAGATCTGCTGGCTACCTGACAGAGAGTCCAACAATCCTATTTGTTGCTTCGATTCTGCCTCAGATTGAGGACACGCAGCTTTGTTTGTCCTTCAGTTTTTTTCTGTCTTTGCTGCTCTGAGTTGTTTTCATTTTGTGTGTCCAGTGTGTCCTTACTATCTTTAGTTTGAATTCAGCTAATCCCAATATCTGTGGGAAAGTAAACAACAGTTTTCATTCCTATAAGCCTCAGATTGTGATTTTAGTCTCACTGTTTCTGCTCTCTCAAAGAAGGAAGTGGAGTGTTTGTGTTTGTGTTTGTGCTGGGATCTCACCAGCATCTTTGGCCCACTTCAGGATGGACGTCACCTCGTTTCCTTTCTGAGTTTTGCAGATTCCGTTGCGAGCTGCGGCGTTCACACCGATAGTGTTCAGGTTGGTTTTCACGCCGCACAGATAAGCTGTAGCTGTGGCTGCACTGTCTGGAATCTGGAAGTCCACACTGTAAGTCTGCACAACACACACACACACAAAGTAAAAAATCAGTAAGAGGGAGAATTAAGGGTAACACAAGCTGCTGAGATGAGGATGAGTTTAATCAGCATCCCTAAAATGTTTATTTTTAATATCTGCAATCGCTGCACAACATATTGCTTCAGTATTGTCATCTCGATATGCCCCTGTGCAATATACATATCTCAAGGTATATAATTTATCACAATACATTTGAGCCTTTCTATTGAGTTTCTGTAACCTGTCTATGTCCAATCCTGACTAATTGATGTAAATGAGCATCCATTTATATATTTTACCACATTATGTGCAACATCTTGCAAAGTTAGAGCACCTTCTCTGTACACTGTCATCTCACCTGCTGTTATCAGGGTCGGGCAGAGTGATGTGCAGTGTGAGCCGTCAAGTGACTGAGAGAGGGAGGGGTAAATGTGAGTGGAGCTTAGCAGGGATTTTGATAATATGACAGTTTGTTTATATATAATATCACATAAGATGCTTTATTTAGCACTTTCAGGACTAAAGACGGCAGCCTACAGATCTGTGCATTCGGTTTTGTCTTTGATCAGAACTGGCTGTGCATTTGCTTTTGAACTCAGAGTTTCAATCTTTTGGATGCCCATTTTATTGTTTATTTCACATCCTCCTTCACACGGCATATGATTTCATGAGCTGCCATAAAACTCAAAACAGCTGTAGTTTAATGTCCAAGTAAAGTGCTGCTTTAAGTTTGCTGTGCTTCCTGCAGAAATAGCCCATTTTCTCTTTCCAAGGCGGACCATCTTCACAAAATGCACTGTGTTTGTTCTAGAAATGTCTCTAAATATGACTTGTTATTGATTTACATCTCTGTAAATAGATTATTTAAGCCTTCAAAAAAGGCAAAATGCAGGAGGAGGACAAACTCTCTGGCTCTGGGGCGCAGGCTGGAGCAGCGCAGAGTGTTAACAGATTCAATAAATAATTTAAATGAGGGAAACTTAAATGATGGGAACTGTGCAGGAGTGTGTAATTCAAAAGCCCAACCTAAGGTGAGAAGAACGATTTGGGGGAAACATTACAGATCGGTATCAACAATCAACAGAAATCAACATGATTAAGACTCTTTGGAAACGCAAATAGTCTTCACAGAGGCAGAGAGAGACGGAGGCATTAGGTGAGAGTCTGTGACCATTTTTTCCGGGGAGAGTCAGAGTGAATTTAGCTGAACATACTTTAGCAGTAAGCTTGAAAAATATCACAATATAGATCACAGGAAACAAAAATATTGCGATATCAATTTTTCCCACTATCTTGCAGCCCTTATATGAGCCAAAATCTTCTTAACTGGTGCAACCCAACACTTTCTAAGTTTATTGCTGAGGTGTGTGTGTGTCTACAGGTCTCTGCAGATCTGTCCATCCACTGTGCAGGGCTTTAATGTGTGTGTGAGTGTGTGTGTGTCACCTTTGCCAGTCCCACGTTAGGGAAGGTGTCCATGGTCATCACCGTCTCCTCTCCTGTCTGGTTCTGCAGCTGTCCCTTCAGGATACGAGCCGCCGTGTAGGTTGTGATTCCCATACCTGATGCACATAAACACACACAAACACACACAAACATCAGCTTCACTTAACTGGTAGCTTTTTGTAGTTGCATAACATCTGTCTGCTGTGTGTTCTTGATGCAAAGACCAGTGTCACCTACCATCTCCCAAGAAAAACAGGATGTTTTTGGCCACATCAGTGTTGAGCTTCCGGTCCAAAGCTGACTGCAGAGTCTTTCTGGCCTGAGACCTCCAAAACTCTGGGTCCTCCTCTTCAACTATCAACAAAAAAACACAGATCAGATTGGATTGGATAACCGTCTTGAATGAAATAGTTTTATTATTGCAGTATGTCAGATCAGTCAAACCCCACTTTGGAAACTTTCAGATTAAAGAACTGCTCATGCTGTGAGAACACCATGCATCTCAGCGCATGTGTAAGTTTGCTTAAACGTGACAAATACAAAGAGGGAAGGAGACAATCTGTGCATCCTGCAGAGATAAATGCAGGCAGAAAGTCTCTGTGCCTGTTTGTTTGTCGCTGCCACATCTCATCCACATGCTCTCTAATCTGCCAGTGTCCGTCTCTCTGAGCTGTAACAGGTAGTTTGATGTAACAAGCAGTAAACGCTGATAGCAGACGGTTGCATAACTTTGGAAGTACTGAATGTGCTGGTTTGAAAAAGTTAGGAAGCAAAACAACAAAAAGTGAAGATTTATGATGAAGGATGATAAGAAAGATGGAAACATTAAAGAGAAATTAAATGAAAGCGGAAACAGGACATAAAGTTAGAGGGGGAAAAAAGCTGAGCAATTATGTCTCAACTCAAAACACAGGAAAATAAAGAGATTTGACTGCAGGGCAAAAGGTGAGAATCAGACATCAGACCCAACATTAACAAGTCTCTGTGCTCTGATGGTCTCTGTGTGAGGGAAAACTACCAAAGGCTTTAGTTTCTAAAGGAAATGCGGTGAGTGATTCTTCTGTAGCCTCAGCTGGAAATGCTACAAACCTCACATCCAGGTGTGGGTTAACACAGGTGAGTGCTAAGTGTTGTACAGAAAGATTAACCCTTGTACTGGCTTCAGATTTACTCTACATCATCTGTTCTGACTCCTTATAGACTACAAAGTTTCTCCAATTTTCTTGTTATTACTTTTTCGTGAAGATGTTTGCAACATATTCACATATATTTAAACATTACTTTAGTAATATATGGTATGATAGACCTTATTTACATAAAAGCATATGCTGTCCTCACAGCACGTTTTCCAGTGTGCAGCCAGACAGTTAGTTAACACAGGGCTTGCTTTTCTGGTCATTTACTTGGAGATTGAACACTGTAAAACTGAATCATTTAAGATAGAAGGAAATGAAATCAATTTACAATTCTAATTTACAAAATTAACATTTGCATATTTACAGATATGAAAAACTTTTGCAGCTACTTTCCAAATATATGTACTGGAGTTCATGTGCACTTTACTCTTTGATAAAAATTATCCAAGGCTAAGTGTTGCAAAAACATCAATAAAATAAAAAACGGCTCTGATCAGATCAACGCAGTCTCTGACAGCATGAAAACAAAAAGACGTTGCTAAGAAACATCAAATGTTGTCTGTTAAAAAAGAGCGTTCACCCTGAAACAAATTCCAAAACTAAAACAAAACAAATATACAGCTGTCACTCTAATGTCATTTCTGAAACCAAACTTTTTAGACAGCACAATACCTCTTTTTGAGTACAAGTAAGCAGAAAGTTTGAGGTTTTTTTCACTAAGGTTTTTATAAAAGGTTCATAAGTTGATGTATCATCACAGACAGGTATATGTCAAAGTGTAGTACAGCATGTTGTTTTGAAATCATTTCATTTTTTTAATAGTAGTACGGTGCTGTACATTTTTATAAAACACAATTTGACAAAAATAGTCATAATTAATTTTACATGCAAATAGCATAGCATGGAACCATCACTGGGATTTTCAAGCTGTTCTATGAAAGAAAACCAAAGTTGTGAAATCTAGTCAAGTTGACCTAAAGACGACAGGAGGGTTAAGTTTGCACAATGAGTTGGATGAGTGAACTGAAACTTAATTATTAGACCTCAATATGTTTAACCCGGGGTCATTAGTTTAGCCCATTTGGGCGAAAAGCCCCAATTTTTAATGTAATACAACATCTGAAGTTGTGGGAATATGATTTTTACCAATAAAGATGAGCATTCACAAGATGCATACAAGATTATGAAAAAAGGAAAAGCTGCCAAGACTTAAAAGTCAAAAGTGAAAACTCAGCATCAAGAGGGTTTCTTCAGGAAAAATATGAGTAAATTCTGAAAAATACCAGATGAAGTCAGTTACATCCCTAAAATCATTTCTATTTTCGGCAAGAAACTTCAACAACATGATGGTTCAGACAGCTGATCACTTCAAAAAGAGACATAAAGTCTATGGTGAAAATCAGCATACAGATGAGCCTGAATGTGTTTGATTAATTTTTTGACATAAGGTAAATATGGTTGAAAAATTAATGTAAGTAATGTTTATCCCTCTCAGGAGATTCTGTGTAGAAATGTATGATTCAGTGATGCCCAGCTGGATTTTGCGTTCTGTTTAGAGCTGTGTTTTTAACAGGCACAAGCAGGTAAGATTCCTGAGATGGAAAAACAGCTTATGCAATGATGAAGTCCAGGAAATGATCACTTATCATCTCACAGTTATCTGGCTTTGATAAAGTCTTCAAACAGACACCTGGTGAGCAAACACATAACCACAAACAATCTGTTTCTAGATGTCTTCTCCAAACTCACGTTGTACCAGACTGAACAAATGTGAGGAAAAGTCCTCAGCACTGCTGCAAGCTAGAAGAACAGCATCTTATCTTTTTTTTTTATCCCCAAACACAAGTGGAAAATGAAAAATGACCGTGAAACTTGAATCTTTCTGTCATTGTTTAGGACTGGAAGTCCCTAAGTTGACCTTCGCCCTCTGATACTTTTTTCATCAGGTGATTGCTGATCAGTTTCTCGGTCATGTTGGGTTTGTGTAAAGAATAAACACATTTTTTTAAAGGGAAGTATCTACACAAGTTTCAGCGGAAAAATCAGGTAAAAGTATGTATAAGAGTAAAATCATTTCACTGCACAAAAAAAACTTAAATCTAAGCATGTGTTTATGTCTTAATGTGTTTAATTAAAAAAACATTATTAGACCTAATGAGCAACATCCACCTCAAGGTAAAAGCCAGTCTATGGAGTGGGACTTTTTTTTAGTTTCTTTAAATAAATGTAATGATTTAATACAAGAGAGTAAGCAAGTATATTTTTCTGACCCCCACTGGCAGAATTACGTTGAAATGCTGAGCATCTGCATCAGGGCTGATGCGTGTCACTCAGTTCAGCTCTGATCCAAAGGCACAATGGAGATGTTAAGGTTAGTGTTGTGGCTAAGCATTTCAACACTAAGCATTTGCTGCAAGAAAGTGCTAATGATGAAATGGGGCTCAGCATTTCAACATTGTGCTTTTTTTGCAAGGAAATGCAAGAGTGTTGAAATGCGGTGCTCAGCATTTTAACATCCAGCATTGGCTGAAAGGAAATGTGGTCTCCCCTCTAGTTTTATTTCCTCTTTACAGTTAATTCGGGTGTCCTTTTGTCTTTTGATATCTTGAAATAATAATTTTTCTGCACTTGTCACATGCCTCATTTTTCGTTTTTTTTTTAAAATCACATCTTAGTTTTTTGGAGGAGCAGGTACGTCACCTAAAAGTCTGGAATAATAAGAATTTAGATTGGAGGATAAAAATTCAATGTTTGATCAAGTTTTTGGCTGAGATTGTGATATTAAAGACATAAAAAGTCAGGGTGAGAGAGACAAATATTATTCAGATTAAATGTTTAGAGCAACAGAAAATGTGACCGAATCATGCAGTTTGAAGAAACATTAGGAAGCAAATATCAAGAGGAAAGAATGATTTTTGAATATAGAATGCTTTGAAATAATTTGCCCAAAAAATCAGGGATATTGAAAGGATGGTGAAAGTGTGTATTTTTCTTACCTTTGGCAGCACATGATCCTAAGACCAGCAGCAGAAGAAGAGCTGGTAGAGCTGCTCTTTTCACCTCCATGATCACGCTCAGAGGAACTAACTCTGCTCCAACCTTCCTGAAGATCACCTCCTGAGCTCAAATAATGCTGCTCTCCAATCTCAGCAGCTGCCAATTATCTCTAACTGCATGTCATAAATACATTATGACCCCCAGGTCTGTGGGAAAATGACCTGAGTCTGAGAAAAGTGTGCTGTGGTTGGGCTAAAGCCAAAAATTAGATTTAAAAAAATGTCTTAAACTCAGATTCATCTTAAAGATGAAGTCATAAAAGAAGAGTAGGGATTCCTGAAATGAGTCAGTTTGATCTTGTAAATACTTTCAGATTAATGTTTTAATTCGAAGGGATTAATTATTGACAGCATTTAAAGCTTTTAATGACAGACTTTATTTAAGGCTTTATTTATGACGCTGTGCTAAAGATCAAGAGGATGGCAGCGAGTGCTCCAAACAGCAGCAGAGCGAGTGTGTCATTGCGTGTGTGTGTGTGTGTGTGTTTGTGTGTGTGTGTGTGTGTGAGAGATAGAGATCTAATCATAAATGGACAGATAATGCAGCAGGGGACACAGTTATGTAAGTGAGACAGGCAGAGTCCACTGGGACCGAGCTGAGTGGCACAAACGCTCCACCATCATATTTTCCAATGAATACATTACAGAGATGAGATGATTTCACTTCTGCCCTCTTTGATTTCTTTATCAAATGATGCAGGGGTGTATTCCACTCTTTATTCAACAGGCACCATGTGCTACACTTATACTGGGATGTTTATCAGAGCTGATCCAATGTTCCCAATAAGTTCATGATTAGATTTCTTAATGTGGATCGGCCACTGAAGAGGAGAGCTCTACTAATTAGTTCTTATGCAAAGTGAAGTGAACGGCATTAATAAGAGGAGGATAATGCCTTTTTGTATCTCTGTTCAGGGAGCAGGTGGGACGACTAAAATGAGGTATTAGAGAGGATTAAAAATAACGCTGACTGAGACTTTGAGTCCATTATAATGCAATCATGACAACACTTCCAAAGAATCTTGACGCAGGGGTGCATTCAGACATTTTTCACTTCTGGGCCAAAATCATGCAGTGGGGGGGCATTAAAATATTCACATACTCATACGCAGATGGGTACATTTAAATATCATGCATAAGCTTTTGCAGTATATGACATGGGTTGGAACTGACTTTCACTTTTTTTGAATTTTGAAGTAGCTGTAAAAAGCTACCATTGCACAGGTGATAAAGACTCTGATTCCCATAAGCCCTTGCTCCCCACTGTCATGATAAACCAAGACATTGTTGACGATGTTTGTTTTGGTTGTATGACTCATGTATTTGTTTACATAGCATTGTTTGAAATATGAAAAAAAAAGCAAACTCAGTAAGTTTGCACTGTTATTTGGTTGCCAGGTACATTCAGTGCTACTCACAGCTCAGTGCTCTGAGACATGTAATGTTAGTGAATCCTGGTAATGTCCTACCAGTGCTCATCTACTAACTCCAACCTCACTAAGCAGAGCAAACATAACCTGGTTCTTCATTTTATTGGTAACCTCTCAGGTTTGAACAGATCACAGTAGAATAACTGCTGCATGTGGGTTAGAGTGAACATAATTACAAACTGCTTTGTCAGTGTTTTACTCTCTAGCCTGTGCTCTATCACTCTGCTGTTCAGCTTTCTCCTGCTTTTCTGTCCCTTTTCTGTTTGACAGTCCAACTCCTGCTTCTTCCATCTCCACCAAATAAATTTCAGAAATCATTTTCAGCAGAAAAAAAAACCTGGTTCTTTCTTCTAACGGCTAAATTCATCAGTTGGCATGGTGTTGTCATAGAGACTTTGACTTGCCATTAATCAATTCGGTTCAGTCTGTACCAAATTTAAAATTGTAGATTACAATCAGGTATATATGTATGAGATTTTTTCAAGACTTAGAAAGTCCTCACAGTCCCTTTAAAGTGAGACTGTAGATTGTCCAAAAGCAGTTTACCAACAATCCAAAAGTTGATGTCCTTTTCTTGTCAAAAACATATTTTTCAGATCCAAACTGAGCCACAGTTATCCAGCAGGTCAGGAAAATGTCTTGTTTCAAGATTTTATGAGTCAAGGCAATGTCATATTAACACTTGTCAATCTTAACTTTAAAGTGAACTAAACTGTACAGAGGGTTAACCCCTGTAGGACTTCACGGCATGAGTTTGAAAATAATAAATATGTTATTAATCCTCCATAAAAACTGTAGAAGAATTCATATCTAAACCACGTTTCAGTATGTTTCCAACTCTGGCATGTTAGCTGAGTTTCATGTTAATGATAGATGTAGAACTGTAAGAGAAACATATCTGATTACTGTAGAGACTGATTTTCAAGTGGAAATAAGTATTCAATCCTCCCATGAGATACAGAGTGTAGTGTGTGTGTGTGTGTGTGTGTGTGTGTGTGTGTGTGTGTGTGTGTGTGTGTATACTCCGTGTGGTTCAGATCTGCTGCTGAATGCTGAGGTCAGGGCAGAGAGGTGTCGGCTGCTGAGCTTTTTCTCTGACCTCCAGATCAAATCCTGAGAGAGGGGGAGGAGGAAAGCTTGGAAAAAGATGAGGAGGAGGAGGAGGAGGAGGAGGAGGAGGAGAGATGGTGGTGGAGGAGGATGGAGACAAATGGAAAGGAGGAGGGAGATGAGGGAAACACAGCAGAAGAAAATCTTTCGGAATAAACCAGTTTTAGAGTTTTCCAGTATAACAAAGCCTTTGTGACCAGGTGTGTCTGGGAGGAGTAAGTTGATTAAACAATAAAATCTCCTGCACACTGTCCATAGCTTCATTAATTTCTTTATCAGCAATAGGTCTGACAACAACCAGGGACAAAGTGTGTGAGTTTGCTTTTTTACTCTCCCCTTAGTCCAGTCCCCAGGGTGTATTATCAAAATCTAAGGTTTGTACATCACAAACTGGAGGTTTCATTTGGATTAAAGTAAAATGAGGTTAATGATCCACTCTGAATATGATACTTTTTTCCTATTTTTTTTTTCAGGCTGTCGGTGAATTTCTGTCGGATGGATTTACATTAATCAGGTTTACAATCTATTTACAGCCTGATCCCAAAAACCTGAACAGCTACTTTCTCAAATCAGGGGTTAATTTCTTCAATAAACCATTTCCTCAAAGATGTTGAAACAGAGTTTTGCATATATTTACATAATCAAGGGCTTTGTAGCCCCCTCTGAAGAAAGATGTGTGTGAAATCCCAGAGACTGTCTCCATATTTTATACAGACAGCATGAAAATCAGAGAACCTGCTGACAGGAGAGAATAACAGGAGCAAACACTGAGGTCAATCAAAGGTTAGGGGAGGAATAGGTGGACGCGCTTATAACAATGAGTAAGCTTAGAAATTTTGAAAAAAAAAATTTAAGCACAGGTTTTCAGATATTATGACAGAAAGACACATTTCTTTTGTAACTCATGAACTTAGAATCACATTTTGTTGTCTTGGCTTGCTTTAGTTTTGCCCAATAATTGAAATTGATGTTGACAAAAAAATTGATCCACCAGTTTTCTTCTTTCTTTCTTTCTTTTTTTTCTTTCTTTGTCTGTGTAATTATTTTCATGATAACATTTTTATTTCTTTGGGTCAAATACACCAAGAAAACCACTGCATGCTACATGTTGGTTGTGTGTACAGTGTAACAGCCCCCTCTAGTGGAGCAGTGATGCTGTGTGCAAAAGACAAGGTTGAAGTTTTTATAAAAGGGTCCGAAATTTCTTGTGTGTATGAGATTACACAAAAATATACACAGTGGTGTGCACAGGTGAAGAAGTGGGATTAACCTGGTTGGTACTGTGGTGATTAAACCTGTAATGCTTGAACCATCAAAAAATAGTCTGGAAATTTCAGTTTTTTGGAACTAAGATGTTTGTTAACATATTCTATTAAAAATTGTTGCTCTGTCATTTCATTTATGATATATTTCTTGTATCACTTTTGACACACTTGGCAGTTTTGCCAACCATTTTAGTACAGTTGTTTAGTAAATGTGCATTCATTTGATGCAGAAAACACTTATTTTAAAAAATAAGTGACTACTCAGATATCATTCTTACTGCAAACTCTTAAAAATCAGCAAGAACTTTCCTGAAAATATGTGAGTGGATGATTTCCTTAGAGCAGCCGTTTTGAAAAGGGCCAAAATACAACTTAAGGCGACTGTAGTGACAATACAACAATCTTCAAATACTTGTTGGTGAAACACATTAAAACGCCTTCTTTCCTGGTAAAAGCATTGTAAACTGCCTTCTTGTGTGGCAAAAAAAAGCATTCACTAAAAAGGTTTGCCACTGAAAATGCAGAAATGCATGCCCTTTTCAGTGGGTAGAAAGTGTTTTTTTCCCTTTTTGCCCCAGCCCTTCAAAAAGTCTGTTCACACCACTGAGGAGACAAAAAACATAAATACCACACAAAGTTGTGCTAATAAACTAAAATAATCAACTGAGTTTAGTTTTGTGATGGTAATAGCAATAATGCAGGTCAAAAATTTAAATTTGATCCAATGTTTCAATTTCAAGATCAGGGTGGCAACATGTTTCTTTGAAAAATTACGTCATTTGTTGGCTAGAAAATAAAAATAATGCAAAGAAAAGCTGACAAACAACATAAGAAAATCCATATAAATGATAAAGACTTGCTTTTTGGAATCTGTTGAGGTACAAAGTGATATTGATGTGTTTCAGCAGCAGGTTTTAATGAGCAAGGAAGACAAAGATAAGTTTATTTAGTATATTTATGAGCTAAAAAAGAAATCCAGGAAGTCATGTACAGCAGTCATATCGCAAGGGTGCAGAAAACAAACTTTGCTGCTTCACTTTTGGTTAATATCGTACTTTTTGCATCACTTTAACCTCAGTTTATATTCTTCATTAAGATTTTTAAGTGTGACTTACACAGAAGTGGATCTTACTTTTCAAAAATACATTTGCATCACAGTCAGACCATCCCTCCAAACATGCAGATCCACAATGAGAATAAAAAGAATATTTATGGCACATCAGAGCTCTCTAGGGGTGTGAGATCAGTGTTCATCCTCCTGGCTGCTTACCTGGTCACAACACTCTGTTTGAGGATTATATGGAGGAGAACACGAGGTTCACCTGTGATGAAACAGTGTGAAAATGCCATGTGAGAGCTGGGTCCAGCTGAGTGTGATACTGCAGCTGGAAGAGAGCAGGTTTGAGATAAAGCTGTCCCCCGAGGCCGAGCGTGTCAGCAGGGAGAGAGCAGGTCTTGTAACAAGTGAGATAAGCTGATAAGAGCGATTTAAAATGAAGCCTGGCTCTGTGCGCGAGGCTACACTCAGGCTGAATTACAGCCAACAAAGCTCTCTGCTGGAGATCTGTGTGTGAGCTGAAGTTTGGGAAGCTGGTGACTCCTAAAGTGTGTGGGTGGTGGAGCTCAGCACTGTTAAAAGTAAAAATGTGGGAATGTGGAGGAGCTGGATCTTTTTTTCAGTGTTTGTGAAGCAAAGTTTGCTGAGCACACTCACTCTGCTGGACACATTTAGAAGCTCCCCTGCACATCCACTCTTTCCATTTCTATTTCCAGCTGGTGCAGGGGCCTGAGTGTTGACCCAAAGAGTGAAGCCCACTCCCCTCCCCACTCAGGATATTTCTGAACAGAGTGGACTGCTGCTCAGGCCGAGCAAATACAGAGCTGTACAAGCTCCTGATAGAGGAGGACACGTGGGAAGAGCAAGCAGAGATCACGCAGAGTGTGTTCTTTAGAGGCATCCACTTTAAAATCAATAGTAAAGGGTCCTCCTGCTGCTCTTTGTTGTGCCAACTCAACAGTGTAACGACATCCAGGTCCATGTTTTCTCTGTGTGGCGTTTCAGGCCTCGTTTACACAACAACGTTTCACACCCGAAAATGTTAGAAAACTGTAAAAAATAATCTGCATTTACATGGAAATGCTCAGGGGCTGAAGAAGAGGTGAGCTGATTATTGGGCGTTTATATTGAATGCTTCTTTGCTGTTTTTGCAGGAATGGTGCAATAGAGGTACATTTACTTGACAGACTGTGGATTCAGTCCACCATTGTTACTGTTACAGTTTGCACATAACCACATCACAATGAAAGAACATGCAAATTGTAGCACGACATCAGTGTTTCCACTAAAAACTCTGGATTGCTGTTTACTCGACATCAGTGAAATTACATTTAAGAAAAAGTCCCCTCTGGAGGCTGTTTTCAAAAGCTCCAAGTTTAGGTCTCCTGGAACGCCATTCCTATGTAAACGGGAGGCTGAAATGCAATTATACCTTTACATTTCATCCTAAATTATTTGTCCCAGTGACTACGCAAAAACAGATGCTCTGTTGTACGGATGACAAGAAAAAGTTTAGCATCTCTTAATCATAGCTATTGTTACTGTTTGTTATTTATAGTTTAGGATTGTGTAGAGCACTTTGGCCAACAATATTTTATTGTAAAGTGCTTTATGAATAAAGTTGAGTTGAATGTGTAAATAAGCTGTACTAAAAAATATACTCATGCCAGGCAACTGAAAGGGACCCTGCCTTTAATTGGTGTGGGCCTTTAATTCAAGTTTTATGGTAATATCAATGAAGTGAAACTAGCTTTCTGATGGAGAAAAATGTGTTTGAGGCTTGTTTTGATTTTAAGTTTGGTCCTCATTTAGTCAGGTAAGATAAAGGAAGGGGGAGCTGCACATGTTTTGGCTTCATCTTTAAGAGGCTACCACGTTGTCCAGCTTTTTATGCAGTTAAATTCTGAGACATGTAACGTAAAAATTGACCATGAGTTTTGTCTTTCTCCAGCCAAAACTGACAAAATGTAAGCAGGTCATCATGAGTTCAAGTAACATTTTTTGCCCCAGATGGCCCAGAGACTGAGGGAGATTTCACGGACCAGGATGCAGGAACAGTCCACGTCCTGGTCTGACAACACCTTCATTGTTGCAGTTTCGTAATGAAAAGGGTTCTTCTCTTTATGATTTACTGCAATTCTTCAAAACTTTTAGATGCAGAAAATACTTAAACTTAACAACACACAAAGAAAGAACAGGGCTTTAGACCCTTTCACCCTTACAACATGCAAATACAAGCTTGTATGATCATCACCGTGCATCTTGGCTTTGGGCCCATCTTAAACTCAGCAAACTTCTTGTGTAACGTCACTATGAGTCTTCTGGATTTCCCCAAGAAATCCAGCACCGAGGAGTCCTATCTGCAAGCTTCAGTCTCTGTAGAAACAATCAGACACTACATCATTTTTATCTAATGTGTGTGTGTGAGCTTCAGTCTGCAGGTTTTAGGGACACACAGCTTTGGAACAAGCACATAGTTCATGCCCTGTAATAAAAAGACAAGCACTCCGTGAGGAAATGAACTGTATTACACCCTCATACCAATGTTTATGTTCATGTCATAAATTAAATAGCTTCCCACAAGGCCCCCGCAGAACGCCTGCATCCCACACATGAAGTTAGACTGTGGTAGAGACATACAGCACATCACCAGGGTTATGAAGTGGGAACCTCTCAGTGTTGATGATCTGCTTCAAAGGGAAAGATGCAAGGAGATGAAAGAATCAGGTAGAGATTCTGATGAAGTAAAATTAGAGTTCCCACTCTTTCCTTGAAATTATTTTCCACAACTTCTGCAGAACATTTCCAGCCACTACAGAAACAAGTTAACATGCACATTATGTTCCCTGGATGTGTTGTTTTCCGACAGTTGTGACTTGCATTTACCCAGAGTGATTCTGTTTATTACTCAGACATTTAATTTGCAGGCTATGGCTGTAATTTATATGTGAAAAACAATTGTGAAAAATACACCATAAAACAGTGGTTCACAACCTATGGGTTGCAGCCCCCCGGAGGGCCATAGAGGTAATACAATTGGGCCCCCAAGTCATTTTCCAAAACAATATGAATTTTTTGGGGTGGGGGGGTGGTGGTTAATCAAATATACATAAAAGTACATACAGAATAATGTTTAAAATCTTAAATCTCAGTTACATTCAAAAGGATATTACAAATGTTCAATTTTTTAAATCCAATAAAAAAGTGCTCAAAGAATGTGTAATTTGGCCTCTGTTTTTATGGGGTTGGAGGTGGTGGGCTGTGAAAATTTTTGAGACTCAGCCCTGATTTGGAAAATGCTATATGAAATAATGTTGTCGAAAGAAATGGTTGCCACAGAATAATCCAAACAGCCCATAGATCACAGCATAGCACTTCATTAACATGACAAACTGAAGTTACAAAGTTCAACTGGGCAATTCCCAGCGCAACTTTCTCTTTATGTTGCCCAGAAGATGATGCCAGGTATGTATGTGCATAACTTTTAACCCATTTGTATTCGCTGGCAAGGCAGAGGAGGATAAATAATCCAGGATATTCCCAGATAACTTAAATGCAATATTTGACTTTTTTCTTTTTTACATTTCCCTTAAGTTTTCCATGACTGGAAAATTGGTCACTCATTTCCCAGGTTTTCAGGGACACATGGGAAACCTGGAATTGTCTCATGATGAAAGGTCTGAAAAAGGGTCAAGTTAGATTTCACAGCCACATTTTGTTTTGATTAGTGCGCCAGTTTGATAACAAAGACGTCTTTCTGCAAGGAAATTGTGTGAAACAGTCAAATACATAGAATCAAAAATGTCTCCCCATTAGAGACTCATTAGGTCTTAAATGTCTGCCAACAGTGAAAGTTAGAGAAAGTGAACACAACAGACTAATGCTAGTAAAATCAGTGCAGCAGCTTTGTCTTGATTTTTCCTGTTTTTCATCGTCGACAGCAGTCAACTCTTCAGACCAAACGCAGAAGACAGGTGAAAACATTATACACAATATTCAGATTCAGGTAAACCAGGCTCAAAACTGTCTCCACAAAAGCACGAGTAACAGCTTTTTTCTTTTATTGGCAACAATCTTTATTATCTCTTCCAGTTTTGGATGTGAAAAGAGGCATTAATTTTCTTTAATTAAATATCTTTTTAATAAAGTAAAGCAAAAAAGTATTTACAAATTTTCCATTAAACTGTAATCAATGACTTGGGTTGGATAATTACAAGCACCTTCTGCCAGCTGAGGAGAGAAAAATATAAATACAGGGTAAAGAGCATTTCTTCTTTGAAAAAGAAAAAAAAAACAAAAACAAAAACAAAATAACTCCATCATGTATTTACAGAACTCTCCTGAAATGCATTTCCACATGGAAGCAGAAAAGGCCTTAGGATTCGTACTGTTTACTTTTTTAGAGTCCTTTTTTCCTTTAAGTGGATTTTTTTAACTGTATTTTTTTTTCAAGTTTTCATAGCGATATTTCATCTGTTTTAAAATCCGACGACAGGCTTTGTCAGAGGGTGCAGACGTGAGCCCTCGCTCTCCCTTTGTCCACAGTTTGTTTTCTGAAGCACAGGAAACATGTGAAACAGACAGAGGGGAGAGAGTGTTAGGGTGTTGGGAGTCCTGGGGTTTGGGATTGAGGGGCACCAGGGAAGCGTCGTCCTCCCAAAGCAGCAAAATGGTCAAAGTTCATTGCCCCTCTCCTCAGAGACACCGTCCACCTT
>RPOG01006254.1:7500-22068 GCA_008086565.1 Thalassoma bifasciatum | reverse complement strand
GTCACGTGACACCAGCGGCAGAAGCTGTAACGGCTCTGACTCTGGGGCTGCGCGAGCCTCATCACCATCATCACCACCGCCGATACAGACACCGCAACGGCAGAACCGACCGAGCCACCGACCGAGCAACCGGGGTCTTCACCGTTTCCAGGAGCCGGGCGCCATGGCCGGCCTCCGCTGAAAGGAGACCCAGATTTATCCTCTTTGTTCTCCCTCGACGCCTCGTAGTCTTTCCGCGCCTCCGCCGAGGAGGGGCCGCCAAGGAGCAGCTCTCCCTTTCCGAGCGAAGGAGGAGGAGGAGGCGGGAGGAGAAGCAGCAGCGGCGGCGGAGGCGGCAGCGCTTGAACCGGGGAGGTGTTTTCTGCGGCAGGAGACGAATGGCGGACCGTGAGGCGTCGCCGATACCGCTGGAGATCCGAGCCCGGCTGGCGGAGCTGGAGCTGGAGCTGTCAGAAGGTAAGAGCGGAAAAAAGCGCAAACCTCCTCCTCCCCCTCCTCCTTTCTCCTCCTCCTCCTCCTCCTGTTTTCCCCTCGTTATCCCGTTATCTCATCACCACCATCATCATCACCGGGAGCCGTCACACTAACGGAATCTAACCGTTCATTCCTGCGGCCCCCTCCTCATCCTCCTCCTCCTCCTCCTCCTCCTCTCGTCCCCTCCCGCTCCTCCCATCCAGATGTTTGTCAGCCAGGGACCGGCCTGGCCAGCTCTGTGTAGCCGGGGGAGGATGAGGGTAGAGCGGGAACACACTGCGGGATTCGGCCGCTGCTCTTTGTCTCCGCGGAGCCGCAGGTTCAGAAAACACTAACACCCGCCCGGGCCTGTTCGCCCCATCTGGGTCTGAATCCAGCCCGGTGTTTGACCTTGAGATGTTGACACAATCAGTGAGCCTACCTGTGTGTGTGAGTGTGTGTGTGTGTGTGTACTGTGCATGTGTGTGTGTGTGGGTTTAATAATAGCAATGTGATCCAACGCTGCGTGACAGAGCAGCTCAGAGGGCAGTTTGGTGTTTGATGCCCCTGATCTCAGCCTCCTGCCTCTCTGTGTTTCTGGGGCCTGTAGAGCAGCTGAGGATGAAGAGGATGCTTGGGAATATATCCCTCCCTCCCTTCTCCTCTTCTTCTCCTCTTCTTCTCCTCTTCCTCCTTCTCAAACTCTCCATCTGTGGGATCTCAATCCCAGCATCCACCCTGCTGTAATTCCTCTATCTCTGATCAGAAGAGGGCATTTCTTCCTCCCTTATATAATGAGGATGGCATATTTTATTCATACAGGCTTTGGCAGGCCTACATTGTGAGAGAGGAAGCCTAGATACACGCTGGATGTGAGCCACCCTGTTGCCTGATATGTTTCATTTATCGTGCATAAATGTGTACTACAGCTCCGAGACTGTGCAGTTGTGATTTATCGCTTCATTATGTCGCTTTGCTGTGCAGAAAAAAAAAAGATCTTTTACTCGCCTGTCAGTCTCGTCAGGTCTGCAGTAAAAGCAGCCTCACCTGCAGTGATGTGCAGCTGTAGATACACTCTTCGGTGTGTAAATTCTGGGGCAAAATCTGAATAAATTTGGGTGAAATCTCAACCGACTGACAAACAGGAATCTGCAGCTTTAACCCCTTACATCCCACTTAGTTCTCACATATATACCCTACTATTTTTTTACAGCTTAAAACTGAAGAATCACAAGATCAGAATTCATCAGTGACACCTCTTATGAAAGATTAAAATCTCTCGCTGCAGAAAATGTCATGTTTTTATACGTAGCTAAAATCCACATCAAACACTTTTATCCTCTTTGCTTTTCATAACCATTTTTGAAAATCAGTCTCGTCAAAATGCTTTATCCCAGACATACAAAATCCACTACATCACTTCTACACTTTTTCATCTACATCTGGGTGAAATTTGAGCTTTTTAGGTA
The DNA here is from genome assembly GCA_008086565.1 of Thalassoma bifasciatum. Taxonomy (NCBI): domain Eukaryota; kingdom Metazoa; phylum Chordata; class Actinopteri; order Labriformes; family Labridae; genus Thalassoma; species Thalassoma bifasciatum. The sequence goes on along the minus strand of RPOG01006254.1, from coordinate 20,146 downwards.
AAATTTTGTAGAAGTTAGAGAGTTTTTAGTCTCAGGTGGGAGAGTTGGAGTCACCGTCCACTCTTGTCTGAAGGCTCCGTGCAAACAAAACCAGCTTTGTCAGTGCTCAGTGTCCTCTTTTTAGTCAACTCTCGCCAAAAATCATGAAATTGTAGTTTCCAGTCATGGATTGTACCTCTTCTGTTGCGCACATGAGTGTGAAGGAAGGTGCATGGCGATGAATCGGTCTCGCCAATGATCTAAATGGCGTCAGCTGGCTTTGTGAGAATGGTTGGGTGAGTGACAGGCCTGTTAGCCAATGAATGATCCTCTGATAGAGTGATTATGGAAGAACACAGTGTGCTTTTGGCCAGTCGTGCAGGAAGCTCTTGTTGGCCATCACAAGCTGTCCTGGAATGAAAACACAATAGAAAATAGTTAAAACCCTGACGAAAACAAAGACTTGCAGCTTTGTCAGACTGACATTGAGGAGGAAATGCTCTAAGACTGTGAAGCTGCTGTTATTGATGAGAACGGACACGACAGACAGACAAACAACGAACTTTACAGGAGAAATTTCACCACTTGGAATAATTTGATGAAACAACACTTTTGATATGTTTGAACTCTGGATTCCTCTGGTGGAAAGGAGAGTGAATATTCAGGGTACGGGCGTCAGGATGTGACGTAATGACCCCAAACAGGTAGGACGTCCACGTTGTTGTGAGTGATTCTTTCACTAATTACATTTTGTTGGTGAAGAAAACTGTAAAACAAACTTAGAGACTGAAATGTGAAGAATCTAAACTTTCTAATAGGTTATAGCTTTCTGATGTTTATACTCGGATGATGTCATACAAATGGGGAATGGATTGTCGACGACCACGTGGAGCATAAAGGGTTAATCCCCCAAAAAACATCAGTGTGAAGCTTTGGAGCACTCGAACCTCGACAGATCAAACTGCCCCCTCTCCTTCTGATCATCATTCATAAAAGCCTTTATTTTCTTCCACTGCAGTGACACACACACACACACACACTCACACACTCACACACACTGGGAGGTAAAAGTGAAGCAGCTGCAGGCTGAGTGGAGCTCCTAATCCAGCTGAGAGTGTTTATCAGAGCAGAACCTGCGGCTGACAGATGTTATTAATGATGGAGACGGCTGGAGGAAGTGGAAACGTCACACCCAAACGTCAGGCAGCATGAAACACTCCTGACACTCAGGTGTGTGACGTGTGTGTGTGTGTGTGAGGGTTGTTGGTGGATCACAGCAGGATGAAAACCTGACAGTTCTCCTGACAGGGTGACGGACGTGTCAGTGTGAGCGTCTGTCACCGCTGCTGTCTGAAACACAGGCCAGAGTGTGTCTGCTGCTGCTGCTGCCGCTGTGTGTGTGTGTGTGTGTGTTGTTCACTTAGCGAGAGTGTGTGGTCACTTCAGAATAAGAGCGCGGTGTGCACTATGAAGGGATGACATGTTTCTAAAGAGGCTTCAGATGACGTCTGTCTGCTGAGCTTGTTTTACACAAATGTGGACGAGAATTCAAGATAACAAATCCATCTTTCTTCACTCATTCACAACACTTTCACACAAATACACAACAAAAACTGAAACCTAAGTGTCTTTTTTTTATTTAAAATTGCCTTTTTAGTCTTTATATGAGCCAGTTTTAGACTCAAGGTTTTAAGAACTTATCAAAAAATCTTCTATTTCTTCATTTTTTTTTGCCTTTCATTTTGGAATTTTGTATTTATTTCTCATGATTTCGACTTAAATCTCAGAATTTCAACTTTATATCAAAATGTAGACTTTTTATCTTAGACTTTTGTCATCTTAAAATTGTGACCTTGAATAAGAAAGTTTGGACTTTTTTGTCACATGATCTTAAATTGATTTCTTAAACTTAAGAAGTTTCATCTCAAAATCTTGACTTTTTGTCTCAGAGTTTTGCTTTTATTCCTCAAAATGTTCACTTTTTTTATTAAAATATTGACCTTTTATTTAAAAGTTGGAAACAATTCTTACCTTCAGTTTTCATTTTTATCCTCGCATTAGAGTAAAAGCTTTTGATGCTTCAATGGTTTGATGTAATTTTCTGTCTAGCTTGTAACTGTTTCTGTACATCGTGAAAACTTCACTAACGCGTGATTTAAAGAAAATCAAATTGAAGTCGCTGTATCTGCCAGAAAAATCGCAATTAGGTCTTTCTCTAAAATCGTTCAGCCTGTATTTATGCTCTTAATGTTGGTCACATGGTTATATTTACCTTTCTACAAGGGCGGGGATGATTTGCTTCTCTCCTGATTTGATCCTTTTATGTTTCATTAATTAATACTTTTTGGATGCTGTCTTGATACTGCAGATTTTTGTGTGTTTTTCAGTCGACTTTTTTAAAACTAGTGAAAAAGTTGAGTGATAATAATGTCCATAAACTACATCAGGAGTCAAATTTCCCCAGAAAATTCACTTCACGTGAGTCAGTTTAAGGGCTGAAAGATAAATTGTTATCGTATCAGTATCCAGATGTGAAAATTGAAGATAACTATGTCCCAATGTTGATTATTTTGAAGATATCAATAATGTAGATTTTCCCAGCTCCCCCTGCATATAAAGCTCAGACAGTCACATGATTATTGGTGACTTTCTGTTAATGTTGACGACTGACAGTGAGCTCCAATCAATTAACTGCACTTTCCACATCCTTTTGATATCATGATGCTTTTATTTTTCTAAAAAATGCTAACACTGCAAAAAGGAAATCTAAGCAAGTCATTACGTCTTATTTTTAGTAACATTTATCTTATTTTTCTTGATTTGAGCCACATTCACCAGACCAGGTCATAAAAATGTCTTATTTTAAGTTTTTTTAAAGACAAAAATGAGGTTTAAATTGCTTGTAACAAGTCAAAAAAATATCTGCCAACGGGATAAGAAAAAGTTTCTTGTTTTCAGACATCTTTCTAATTTCAAGAAACTTCCTGGGCGAATTCGTCTTATCCCATTGGCAGATTTCTTTTTATTTGTTTCAAGCAATTTACACCTCATTTTTGTCTTAAAATCTTGAAAAAAGACATTTTTATGACCTGGTCTGGTGAATGTGGCTCAAATTAAGAACAATAAGACAATTTTTACTACAAATAAGACAAAATGACTTGCTTAGATTTCCGGTTTTTGCAGTGTGGTTTTCTCTAATCCTACACTGTAAAACGTAAATCTAAACAAGTCATTATGCCTTATTTGTAGTAAAAATTGTCTTATTGTTCTTAATTTGAGCCACATTCACCAGACTAGGTCATAAAAATGTCTTATTTCAGGTTTTTTAAGACAAAAATGAGGTGTAAATTGTTTGTAACAAGTCAAAAAAATCTGCCAATGAGATAAGACGAATTCACCCGGGAAGTTTCTTGAAATTAGAAAGATGTCTTAAAACAAGAATCTTTTATCTTATCCCATTGGCAGATTTTTTTTTACTTGTTACAAGCAATTGATGCCTCATTTTTGTCTTTAAAAAACTTGAAATGAGACATTTTTATGACCTTGTCTAGTAAATGGGGCTCAAATCAAGAAAAGTAAGACGAATTTGACTAAAAATAAGACATAATGAGTTGCTTAGATTTCAGTTTTTGCAGTGTAGAGTCTTATTGTATCGTATCTATATCTTGATATCTGGCATTAATATCGAGAAATGAAATCTTGTCCGTATCGTTCAGCTGTCGTCAGTTTAAAATGTATTCTGCAGCGATATATGTGAACCAACCGTTTGTACTCTCTTTGGAAAAGCCTGCTTTGAAGAGAAAAATTAAGTATTTATTATATTTTTTTATCCCATTGGCAGATTTTTTTTGACTTGTTACACACAGTTCACTTGAAATGAGACATTTTTTTGACCCGGAATGAAGAAAATAAGACAGTTTTTACAACAAATAAGACATAATGACTTGCTTGGATTTCAGTTTTTGCAGTGATTTATCATCTTTTCAGGACAGTCAGTGTTTTAGCTGCCAAACCTCAGCACTGAGATGTCCAACAACCCCTGAACTAACCATGAAAGCCTCTCTGAAGCCGCAGGAGTTTTTTTTGGGGCCAAACCAGAAGCAGCGTTTCTGTGAAGTGTCCCGAGTGTTAAATATTAAACTGTTTGACCAACAGAAAAAGATGAAACTGATTTAAAATGTCCACTCATGCATTTTTAACAAACAAAGTGCTGCTCAGGTGTGAAACTGATGGCACATTTTTCTCCCCTGTTGAATTATTCACGACCTTTTTCATTTTTTACCCGGTTTTAGAAAGACGTCTCTCTTCAGGTTAAAAAAAAAAAAAACAAAAGCTGCGTTTCGGTGTCGTGTTTTCCTCATTAAAATGAAAGGATGAGGCGTAACGTATCAGCAAAAATCAAGTATCATGCATCTCTAACTCGTGTGTAAATCTGATCGCTCGTGACTAAACAGGCTGAAAATTGTTGTTGGGTGAATCTGATCTGGCATCTTCTAAAGCTTCTTCAGCAAAGATGGACGTGAAGCTTGAATAAATCCTCATCATGTGAAAGAAACATGCATCCATTAAGTGTGTGATTAGAGCAGCAGCAGTAAAACAGATCCCTGCTGACTACACATCTAATTATATATACTTTATCTCTGCGTACATTCATCACAGCTATGCATGCCTACAGTTAACAGATAAAACATTTCTGCTGCTCGGTTTCATCCACAGATCAAAATAACCCAACATCATTCATCGTAGATTAAAACATCACCAGTAAAACAACGTGAGGCGCTGCAGAGACAGATAAACAACCCTACACTGACCTAAAATGCATCGCTGCAGGCTACAGATGCATGAGGATATTTTTATTCTTCTTAGGGCCTCAATTTTTTTTTCCAAACATATGAGGGTCAATGACAAAAAGAGGGTCTAAAAACACATTTTTGAAAAGTTCTTTGAAAATGGATAAAAAACATATTTCTGAGTGAGGAATTAAGTTTTCTAACAGATTTCAGTAGTTGACCAACATTTCAAAGTTTTTAGGTTCATTATTTTTAATTTGAGCACCCAAAAATGTCAGGTGGTGCAACCAAATATATGAAAATATATTTATATGTTCCTGTTATTTTTTCTGTGTGAAATTATTGGCAAGTATCTCTCAAGTGTCTGTAGTGACTCATACATTTTCATTTTGTGTGTTTCATTTCTTTTATTTGTGAATAAGATAAATAATTTGATGTTAAAATAACATTTCACATTATTACATTGGTTGTACCACCTGACATGGAAATTGTTCCAGTCACCAATGAAGTGAAAAAACCTTTTTTATCAGTATTTCAGAGAAATCTACAAACTTTTCCACTTGGTCACAAATGTCATTTGGGCTCCTCTGGCTGATGCAGTTTCCTGTTTTATTCTCTTCACTTTAAAATAAAAGTCTAATGTTACAGTTGCACCACCCTGACATTTGACAAGGTGAAAATTAGGGGACAAAAGTTTTTTAACTTTCTCAACAGCTTTAAAATTCTTTTTATTTGCAAAGAATGTTTTATTTAAAAAGGTTCAAGCATAAAATAATGCCACTGTATTTTTTATTTCCATTTACAATAATTGACATTCAATTTTTAGAGTTTAATTACTGTGGATACTTGTCAGGACGGTTGCACCACCTGACATTTTGGGGGTTTGAGGAACCAAAACACAAAAAAACATGTTATATTTTAATAGTTTAAAGATGTGCTCAAATAACACAGGTTTCATAGAATAAAGAAATACATGTGATGAAATACTCAATTCATGATGGAAGGAAATATTGCACTCGGACACAAAAAAGGGGACGTCACGTCATTGACCCTCTAACACAGGTTAAAGAAACGTTGCGCTGTCTGAGATTGGAATATTGCAACAGGTCATGTTGTGATTTTATCNTTTTTAATTTCCATTTACAATAACTGACATTCAATTTTTAGAGTTTAATTACTGTGGATACTTGTCAGGACGGTTGCACCACCTGACATTTTGGGGGTTTGAGGAACCAAAACACAAAAAAACATGTTATATTTTAATAGTTTAAAGATGTGTTCAAATAACACAGGTTTCATAGAATAAAGAAATACATGTGATGAAATACTCAATTCATGATGGAAGGAAATATTGCACTCAGACACAAAAAAAGGGACGTCACGTCATTGACCCTCTAACACAGGTTAAAGAAACGTTGCACTGTCTGGGATTGGAATATTGCAACAGGTCATGTTGTGATTTTATCTTATTTGTGATTAATTGCTCAGCTTTAACCTCAAGTGGTTGATTTTGTATCATAATAAGCTTAAGTACCAGAACTGAATATAATAAAGTCTTTTTCTTACGACTCAGTGTGACTCCAGGTTAAAAAAAAAGGACAAAATAACAAAAGTGAACTCAGGCAAACACTAACCACAACGTAAAGGAACAAAATAAAACCCTGAGAGGAGTCAGGAGAAGCAGAGACGATGCAAAGGCGGCAGATGATGCAAATTCACAGAACAAACACAAACAAACAACTTCTGCCTGAGCAGAAATGGATGAAATGAAACCAGAGCTGCCTGAACTTAATTACAGCTGGAATCTGAGAGTGAATGTGCTCAGACGTTCAGCGCCGTGTTCAGCGCCGTGTTCGCAGTGACAGTTTTCCCTGTTGAAGCTTCAGTCCGCCTTGTAATGGTCAAAAACGTTTTCTAAATTTGACAGCAGAACAAAAGCCATGTGTTTCCGGTTTGGAGCCGAAACAAACCAGTGACAGCAGAGAGAGGCCTGCGTCGGTGTGTTATCGAAAGAGAGCAGCTGTCAGTCACTGGGTGGAGATGACGTCTGTTTCATTGTCGTCGCATGAAGCTGAGCTGTGGGCTGCGTACGTGGGTCTGCTGTGTTTATGACTAAGAAAACTAAGAACAAAAGATTTCCGATCAGCTCTAAATCAATATCATGATTTTACTCCGCAAACGTGTTAATTAGTAAAAAAGTAAACCATCATCAGGGCACCTAAAGAACTTTAACTCTGAATTAAACTCCCAATTTACTCGTCAGATCATTAATCTCATTATATCCTTTATGCAAAATTAATCAAGCTGTAGTTTTCCAACACTGAAATGATTATCGAAGGCAGCGATTCCCAACCTGTGGTCCGTGGCCCCCTGGTGGGCCGCGAAGGTACAGCAAGTGGGCCGCGAAATCATTTCCAAACAAGTATTTTATTGGAGTGTAATTATATAAGGACACAAGGTACAAATAGAAAAATTAAGATACAAATACAAATAATAACATTCAAAATGTTTAACTCGGTTAAGTTTTAAAGTAAATTAAAACAGTTCTGATTTTAATATATGAAAAGGCATGTTATTCCTCTATCGATAGCATGACCTGAAAAATAACGACAACCTGAAATGTCATTGAAAAAAAATGTAATAAATCCCAAATTTCCAAAAAATGTCAAAATTGTAACCGGAGTGCTGAGCCTGAAATGTAACGAAAAAGCATAAAGTAAAACCCAAAATATAATAATTGCACCAGAATGTAACAAGTTGTCATAATTTGGGCAAAAATTTACTACATTTTTGGCTTAACATCTGTTTCATTATATACCAGATATCACATTTTGGGTTTTATTATATTTTTTAAAATTATATTTTGGGTCATTGTTATAAATGGGGTTCTAAAAAAAACGTATAGCGGTATGTATTGGGTTGGAGGTGGTACTCAAATGTTTTTGAGCTTTAAAAGTGGGCCCTGAGTTGGAAAAGGTTGGGAACCACTGATCTAAGGAGTTGAAAAAACTTTTGTAAAAGATACTTTTCATGATTTTGCTCTTTCAGTGAACTTTACTCACACAGGTTTTGTTCTGCTTCAAGTGATTGAGACAAAAACAGGCCATAAAATAAAGATTTACTCAGTGTTTATTGCTTTAGAATATGAAAGAAAAGTGTTTTATCTCTAGTGTGACTCACTTTACGATCTGTTTCCTTTAGTGTCTATAGACCAGAGGTGAGAATCCACAGGTGAGTCACAGAACAATGACGTCAGGATGCAGCGCGGTTAGATGTGTCACACTGAAGCGTAGTTTTATTCAACACGCTGCAATATTATGAAATACAGTACAGTCGTATGTGAGGTGTTATCATGCAATGAGTTCTGCTACGTTAGTTACGTCGTGATTCTTTATGTAACTATAGAAAACAGCGTGTGCATCGCTTTACTCTGCAATGTGTGAAGAAACATCTCATTTTACTTATTCAGCTCAATTTTTTTTCTTTATTTTCGAATATGCAAATGATTCAGGGCTTCCTAATAACGACCAAACAATTTCCCAATGTGACATATAAATGAAAATTTTAGGAAGCCGAATAATATTTCAGTACCAGAAAAAAAAGTAAAAGAATAGAAGACATGGTGATGTGTGAAAGTTACCTAGTGATGCTTTATATGGGTTTCATTGCATAACCGCATGAGTCATGAAGCCGAACCCTGTGAAACTGGACATTGCAAAGCTTTATGTTGCCATGTTTTATGATTTAATTTCATGTGATGAGTTACAATATGATGAGGTTCGCTTAGATTTCGGGATGCGACGGGTTGTGTATCACGTTGCAATTCTTTACTGTGGGATTGCTTTCAGATGCGTCACGTTGCAAAACTTTACGTTACCATCATAGACTGTATAATGAGTGGACGTAACGATGTTCGGCTCAAACTGAAGCCTCCAGCAGATGCCCCGCCCCCTGGTGTCTGGCTGCAGTATAGGTCATAAGCCCCGCCCCCTGGTGTCTGGCTGCAGTATAGGTCATAAGCCCCGCCCCCTGGTGTCTAGCTGCAGTATAGGTCATAAGCCCCGCCCCCTGGTGTCTGGCTGCGGTATAGCTCATAAGCCCCGCCTCCACATGTATTCCAGATATGAGCCGGGAAAACTTTAAAAAATGACGATACCTCGTAGAAACGTTTCTCTCATCCTTACGCTAAGGTGGTATGATGATGTCATTTGGCTGCATGGTGTTCAGGTGTTTTTTTCCTGAGAAGTTAGTTTCTCATTAGTTATTGGACGTTAAAAACCGTGATATAAGTTTCGTGTTACGATAGTTGACAGCTGCCGTTCGTGAGTAGTTTTTATCGGGGATATAAGAAACTTCGGGAAAGAGCCAAAAGGAGACTAAACCTTCTGAAGAAGAAGAAATAAATATTTTTATTTCTCTTTTTTACTTGGCTCCACCGGAAATTCTCTACTGCGCAGACTCTGGCTGCACGATGGCGGCTAGAGAAACGGGGTTTTTTGGCTTCAAAAACGTAGAACGGTGACAGGCGGAAGCGCGCTGTCCATTCTATATACAGTCAATGGTTGTCACATAAGTTTTAGGATGCGATGGGTTGTGCATTATGTTGTAGTTCTTCTCAGTGCGAAGCTTTGTCTTAAAATAATATAAAATTATGTTGCAATATGTTGCGTTGTGTTGGATTGAATTACTTGTGTTGCATTATGTTACGGTTGCATTATGTTATGTTGAGTTGGGTTGCATTACGTTGTATTACATTGCGTCACATCACCTTCATTGCGTTGTGTCCCGTTGTTTAACGCTGCGTTTCTTTGGTTTGTGTTACGTTAAGTAACATCACATTGCGATGGGTTAAGCTGTGATGCATTTCAGTTTAAAGCATGAGTTACCTCGCAATGTTGCAGTGAGTTTGGGATGCATGTGAGTGCATTCTGACCTTTTATATTTAGATACAATGCATTAGATTATGTCGTGCGGTGCAAAAAGTTCATGCATATGAGGCTATAAAAAGTGACAGGACGCCACGTGTCACGTTGAAATGCAGGATTATCAATGAGATAAGATGCAATGAAGTACACATTGGTTTATGCTGAAGGTTTGGAGACAACATGACGACCTGCAGCCTTTTCTTACTTTAAAGTGGCGATAAAACTCTTGTTTGTCAGCTTCTTACTTGTGATAGTTTGTGTTGAATATGAGTTTCCCCAGTCAAAGAAACTTGTTTTGATTTTTGTGATTCCAAAACAATTCAGACAAAATTTAATTCTGTTCGTTCTGTGATTTCTGTAAACAAGAAATCGACTTAAAGTCCAAACACACGAGTTCGTCAGACTCTGATTTTCTGATGTTGTGATCACACACAGTTTCCCACCAGCTCTGTAGAAAAACAAATCCTCTTTATCTTTCCTCAGCAGCACAGAAAAACCCTCCGGCTCATCTAAATTCTGCAGAATCAAGAATGAAACTAACAATTAAAATCCTGATGAAGTTTGATGTTTTATCTCTGAGATTAGTTTCCACGTAACTCAGTCTCTCTGTGTTTGCGACGGCGACTTTTCTTAAATTAAATAACATCTCTGAACAAAGTGAGGAGGACGTTGAGAAAACCCTGTCGCTCGATAACAGTTTGTCTGTGTTTGTTTGTGTTTGTGTCCGTTAGAAAGTGGCGCTTTAACCTTTTAATTAGATCAAAGTGAGGAGTGGGAGAGAGGAGCAGAGAGGTGTCACCGCTCCGGCTGAAGCAGCGAAAACAGAAAATTGAGTCTAATTTTGATAATTGACGGACCATTAGTGCAGTTCATGGGCTGAAAGCATCAAACGTTTGCTGGTTTTGGCCTCACGAAGCAAAGAGTGGAGTCCTGGAGGTTTGACGCAGAGGAATACTTCAATTATTGATAAACGATGAAGGATGGAGCCATAAAAGTGTCAAATAACAACAAACAGACGTCAGTAATGGCAGCAGACATCGAATCTTTATGTCTGCAAACCTCAAAGATTCAAAGAGGAGAGAAAAAAGCAGCAAGAAATATTTTATATCACTGAATCCAAGCATGTTTTTACAGTGGGATTGCATTTAGCTGTTTTTTTAGCTTTTTTTTATTACACGTTGCTTTTTTCTTACAGTTAAGTCTGTCCAAGGTTTATGGATATATATTTATATATCTCTTAAATCTGAAAACACTAAGCCTTTTTCTGTTTATTTGTTCTTTTTTGTTGTAAATTTAAACTAATTTAACCCTGACCTATCAAAAAAAAAAGTCAGAAAATTCCAATTTTTTGGAACAGAGATGTTTATTAACCCTTTAAACAAAATCCACAAAAAAAGTATTGCTCTATCATTTCATTCATGATATATTTCTTGTATCACATTGACACACTGGGCAATTTTGTGAACTATTTTATCTATTTTTTAAAAGTTTTTTAGTAAATATGCATTCGAAAAAAATGCAAAAAGTGACTTTTTTTCCAGAAAATATGTGAGTGGATGATTTCATGAGAGCAGACATTTTGAAAAAAGGCCAAAATACAACTTCAGCCGACTGTAGAGATATGTCAATCCTCAAGGTGGTAGGATATATATTTATATATTAATATTTTTAACAGGTTTTTAAAGAATTATTTATCATTTTGATGAGATTGAGGTCTTTGAACTCATGTATCAAATATGATACGTTTGGCTTTAAAGGGTTAACTCCATAATGATTTCAAATCCCCTGAAATTATAATTACTTGCACTGCAAAAACTGAAATCCAAGCAAGTCATTATGTCTCATTTGTAGTAAAAATTGTCTTATTGTTCTTAATTTGAGCCACATTCACCAGACCAGGTCATAAAAATGTCTGATTTCAAGTTTTTTTAAGACAAAAATGAGGTGTAAATTGCTTGTAACAAGTCAAAAAAATCTGCCAATGGGATAAGACGAATTCGCCCGTGGAGTTTCTTGAAATTAGAAAGATGTCTTAAAACAAGAATCTTTGATCTTATCCCATTGGCAGATTTTTTTTTACTTGTTACAAGCAATTGATGCCTCATTTTTGTCTTAAAAAAACTTGAAATTAGACATTTTTATGACCTTGTCTAGTAAAAGTGGCTCAAATCAAGAATAGTAAGACAAATTTGACTAAAAATAAAACATAATGACTTGCTTAGATTTTAGTTTTTGCAGTGTGAACATACTTGAAGAAATAAAAAGTAATATCTAGAGCTTCTATGTTCTAAAGTTACCTTCAGTATGAAATAAGTTTACGGGACAAATGACCCTGGATGTTATGACATGAAACAGCCACTGGTGTCCTGACCCACTTCATTTGGTTTTGAGACATCTGTAAGAGTGTTTTTAAAGTGTGTGTGTGTGTGTGTGTGTGTGTGTGTGTGTGTGTGTGTGTGTGTGTGTGTGTGTGTGTTTATGTAGAGCCAGCAGATGCTCCTCAGTCCACTCGAGTTCCTGCGGATGAGTTTGATCGCTCAAGGTCCTCGCGTCATATGACACATACTGTCCTCTCTCTCTGACTGTTTCTGTGTGTGTGTGTGTGTGTGTGTGTGTGTGTGATGTGCCTTCTGGAGGTAGATTTGGTTTCCATGGCGGCTTTGTGGGTGGACTGTCTGTTGATGATGATGCGATAAGGACGCAGAGGGGAGGAGAGATTAAATAAAAGCGAGAGGTTAAGGAAGATGACAGCAGAGGACGGTCGAGGAGGAAATAACAGTTTGAGTCAAGGAAAGAAAGATGGATGGACAGATAGATCACGGACTGAATGAAATGTCTGCAAACGTGTCTGGTTTTCATGTAAAAACATGTGGAGCTCCCCCTGCTGGCTGGCTGTGGTAAAGTTGCTGAAACTTAAATTTCCTGGAAAATTAATGCTCCTCCTCTATACTG
>RPOG01006254.1:0-2500 GCA_008086565.1 Thalassoma bifasciatum | reverse complement strand
AAACAATTCTGATTTTAATATATGAAAAAATTCCCCTAAGAAGGCATATTATTCCTCTATAGCAGTGGTTCCCAACCTGTGGTCCATGGCCCCCTGGTGGGCCGCAAAAATCTTGTAAGTGGGCCGTCAAATCATTTCCAAAAAAGTGAATTTTTTTCATTTTAAGTGTCTAAAAATAATCAAAAAACAAACCATTTTAAATTGTAAAACTCTTATATATTTACAATGATGTTAAAAATCTTTAAATGTTATTTTTCTTCAAGTATTAGACGTGAAAAACCTTGAAAACCTTAAAACTGAGGTGCTGCAACATGTTTCTGCTTTATTCATTTCAGATTTTATGATAAATCATGAAAGCTACAAAAAAAAAAAAAAAAAAAGTGCTCTCAGATTGTATCACAGCCTTTGTATTTTTGACGTTAAAAAGTGAAAATTTTTGAGACTTTAAAGTGGCCCTGAGCTAGAAAAGGTTGGGAACCACTGCTCTATAGATAGCATGACCTGAAAGATAACAACAACCTGAAATGTCATTGAAAAAAAATGTAATAAATCCCAGATTTTCAAAAATGGTCAAAACTGTAACCGGAGTGCTGAGCCTGAAATGTAACGAAAAAGCATAAAGTAAAACCCAAAATATAATAATTGCACCAGAATGTAACACGTTGTCATAATTTGGGCAAAAAGTTACTACGTTTTTGGCTTAACATCTGTTTCATTATCTACCAGATATCACATTTTGGGTTTTATTGCATTTTTTTAGATTAAATTTTGGGTCATTGTTACAAATGGGGTATATAGCGGTATGTATTGGGTTGGAGGTGGGCCTCAAACATTTTTGAGCTTTTAAAGTGGGCCCTGATTTGGAAAAGGTTGGGAACCACTGCTGTAAATATTTCTTTACAGACGTTTCCACTTCTATAAGCAGAGCTGCCTGTTCCCTCAGGAGGCGTGCCCCCCCCCTCCCCTCCAAACAACAATCTGTGCGCAGACAGCTGAGTTCATCTCTCAGCGCTCATGTGTGATAATTCCTCTAATGTGGGATGAAACAACAGACTCAGACACAGCTTGACACTTAACCCCTCAACCTCCACCAGGTCATCGGCCGTACCTCTGACATCATCGAAGTATAAAAAATCAGAACGCAACGTGCATTAGAAAGTTTAGATTCTTCGCATTTCAGTCTCTAAGTTTGTTTTACAGTTTTCTTCACCAACAAAACGTAATTAGTGAAAGAATCGCTCACAACAACGTGGACGTCCTACCTGTTTGGGGTCATTACGTCACATCCTGTGCGGGTATGGGACTTATAAGTGAGAGGAAAGGTGGTCTCCTTAGGTCTCAAGTTTGTATAGTTTTCACAACAAAGTAGTTTAATAAGGTTCACCACTTTAAAGAGGACATTTCAGGCAACAAACAGACAGACAGCACAGGCAAGAGTAGTTATTGTCGAGCTTCACAGTCTTAGAGCATTTCCTCCTCAATGTGGATCCGACAAAGCTGCAAGTCTTTGTTTTCCTCAGGGTTTTAACTATTTTCTATTGAGTTTTCATTCCAGGACAGCTTGTGATAGACAACAAGAGCACCCTGCTTGACTGGCCAATAGCGCACCGTGGCCTTGTGTATTTAGCTCTATAAGAGGCTCGTTTATTGGCTAACAGGACTGTCACTCACTTGTATAGTAGCTAATCACCTTACCCTTCCAATGAAGCCAGCTGTAGCCATTTAGATCATTGGCGAGACCTATTTATTTGCTGTGTGTCTTCATCCACATTCATGTGTGTAACAGAAGAAGTACAATCCATGACGAGGAGCTACAATTGCAGAATTTTTGGCAAACCTTTCCGCAAAGGGAGCAAAGTTGACTATAAAGAGGACACTGAGCGTTGACAAAGCTGCTTTTGTTTGCATTGAGTCTTTAGACGAAAGCATGGACAGTGAGTACAACTCGACTAAAAACTCTCTAACTCCTACAAAATTTTACCTAGAAAGCTCAAATTTCATCCAGATGTAGATGAGAAGGTGTAGAAGTGATGTGATGGATGTTTAATGTCTGACATGAAGCATCTTGAAGTCAATGACTTCCAAAAATTGGTTATAAAATGAAGAGGAAAAAAAGTGTTTCAGCTGCATTTATCCTTATTTGGACTTTAGCCGCATATAAAAACACGACATTTTCTGAAACTAAAGACTTTAATTTTTCAAATGAGGTGTCACTGATGGATTTTGACCTTATGTTTGTACAGTTATAAGCTCTGAAACACAGCATAGTCAAAAGGCCAGACTTGGGTGGAGTGTAAGGGGTTAAAAAACAAACACAACAGGTGACGCAAATCATGAAAAAAAAAGACGGAAGGATGATTTAAGAAACTCCCCGTTAATCCCAGAGTGAATTTATCCACCGACAGTTTCTGTTTGTGTATTCAGAGCCTGAAATAAACGTCTTCCTCTGAGCTCCATTGTTGTTCAGAGATTATTAATAACACACCGAGGAGCCACACAG